>LD689094.1:2302121-2394562 GCA_003118335.3 Papilio memnon
GGGTAAAAAGTTATTGTGCTCCGGTCGTAAGGTAAGATCGATACCCCATTGGATGCTTGTTAGAGTTTGTAGCCTAAACGGCTGAATGGATTTCTATAAAATTTGGTATAGATGTAGAGGGTACTCTGGAAGAACATATAGGCTACTCACATTTTTTTTATTCTACGCAGTCGGAGTCGCGGTCGAAAGCTAGTAACTAGCTGACAAAGTCACCCTGAATTAAAGTAGGTTCCGAGTCACACAGTGAGTTGATGATGATGATGTAACAAATAAATCGATTACAAGCATAAACATCATTTTGATCAAAGTCGTTTTTCCGTAAATACTTTGGAATTGACGAAATTAGCATTAAATTATCTATTTCTAATAAAATTTAAACTTTAATTAGAAGAAGCTAACTAATTTAAAGATGAATTGGCGTCATTATAGCCCAGCTCAGACAGGAAAACATGGTTTTTCATTATAGCCACTTATGTATTCTTTATTAATAAATTCTATAAAACAACGTATAATTACGGTCCTATTTTTTTAATAATCATCACGCATGCCGTTTTATGACGCGGCATAACTTTGTGTAACTTGTTCATTTGAAAACAAACTAGTTTTATAAGTTTAAATCGTTTCAATATCATAAACGTCAAGGTCTGACAGGATTGACGCTAGTCTTGTTCCTTATGCTTAACTTCAATGTAAAACTTTTACAAATCAAATTCGGCTTTTAAAATACGGGGTGTCCGGGAAAGACGTGTACAATGGACTACCACAGATTGCTTGGTCGAAAATGTGACGATTTGACCCAACTTACCCCTATCCAAAGTAGCTCTGTTTGAGCGCTAGAGGGCTCCGACGGTAACTAATTATTTTACATTTATTGATATCTCGAAAATCGTTAATTAATTTTTATTAATATTGGAACCATAGTTTTTGTTTATAAAACTGCACTTTTTTGTATCCTCTGTCATCAAATCATCAGGGGGCTCGAAAACTCGAATATCAAAACAATTTTTAATCATATTTTTGTAACTTTAAGTAACACATAAGTTGAAAAAAGGAAGCGAAGGTAAGTTCTGAACTTTTAAACCCCACGCGGACGAAGTCGTAGGCAACAGCTAGTATACTTGTAATTTTCAAAATGACACTATTTTCACACAACTTTAAAATAACAAACATATTTATAGTAATTAAATATTTCTTATCATAGTAAAAATACATACTTTTAAACAAGTCAGTCTACCCCTAATGACAATAGAGGTTAGCAAACATAAATAACAAATAATTTCGCTCAATATAGGACTTCCTAGGGCGTCTAAAATTGTGATCATTTAATTAATTGATAGATTAGACCGCATGGCGCGTATTAAAAGATTGCGTAGATTGTAAAAAACGTTAGTCGCACATATACGGATCAAAGAATGTTTCCTCTACCGAGACCATGAAACGATAAGACTTACGTGCTATTTCAAAGGATACCAACATCGTGACTAGATATTTTATGCAACGTGCTACTTGGTTAGATATCCTACTATTTAACAAAAACATATTTGTAAGTACATTTTTTCTATTTTATTTAAGACATCCCTTAATCTTAGTTTTAGTAACATATAGCAAGTTTCATAATCTTACATGATGGTTGAAATTTCAAAACCACTAGGTTTTCATATTTCTAACACTGCACAATGCGTTTTATAGGTAAAGAATGGTCTGTCACAACTCACTACAGGGATTTCCTAGTCAATATGATTCACAGGATTTTAGAAAAGAAACAACTTCCTTAAAGAACAGCGAGAGTTATGCAATGGCTATTGTATAATTTGTGGTCCGTATTTTCGTGCACGATTATTTTTTTAATTTCAAGCGATAGTTTACCGTTTGTTTTATAAAAATATATCTACTTTCCACTCATTTTCTCGATTGTCGAAGAGTAATGAAGACTTTTTCCCTAAAACTCAGACAAATAATGACTATTAGGTATAAAGCAAGAATATTTCGAGCATTTAATCAAAGATCTAGCTTCCGATACCAAATAAAACTATCATAATAATGGTAAACGCTTCCATAATCAACAAGACAGCAATGTCATAACCTGAATCAATCTATCAGTTGGGGTTCAACAAGATTCCCGTCATTCTGGCTATAGACATCGAGTTTATTAGAATTATTAAATAAAGAAATATTAGTGCAATTGGATCGAACCTCAATATATCTACATTTCGAAGGTATTGTATGAATGAAAAGTAAGATAAGATAAATTATGACGTAAATCTGACCTGATTGTTGGTGAATAAAAAGGCAAAAGGGCAATAAAGAGTAACCTTGACTCGAAGCGCGTATGTATTATGTAAATGTATGAATGTAGCGAAGAATAGAGACCATGCAAAATCCCGTAATGTACAGTTTTATACTACAAAACTGAGATCCACCAGAATTATCTTCTCAAAACGTACGAACTATTTGAATTGTGCAGTTAATTGTTTTGTGCTTAAGGAAATCATAAAATTATATAATTACACAGAAACTGTAATATTAACACATGTTGCATTTAACGAGTGCTTAAAAAATCGTTTTAACAAGCAAGATTTATATCTAACTAGCTTTCGCCCGCGACTCGGTCCGCGTGGAATAAAAAGAAACAAAAGTGAGTAGCCTATGTGTTCTTCCAGACTATCCTCTACATCTATACCAAATTTCATTGAAATCTGTTCAGCCGTTTAGGCTACAAACTCTAACAAACATCCATCCATCCCTCAATCTATCCATCCATCCCTCCATCCATCCATCCATTCATCCATCTAAACTTTCTCATATATATTAGTATGATGTAAAAAAAGAGAAGAACAGAACTAATGTATCAGAAATAAAATCTAAAATGTCCTTAGCAAACGTCGATTATTACTTTTTTTTATCATTTATAAACCAGCGCTTGACCACGATCCCACCTAGACCAAAGTGAAGATGCTGTCGAAGGATGGTACGCGCTAGTTCAGTAAATACCGATTCACACTGCTTTTGAAGGCACCCACGTTATAACTGGACGGGGACACTGACGCCGGCCACTTATTCCTTCTAAAGAAGGAATACAAAGTTATTAAATTACAAATTTAATGAATTATTATATTTTAACAATTACCTCATTATAATCAGTAAGCGGAAATACGACCATTTATCGACCTTTAAACAATTTTGTATCATAGCAAAGTACTTAACAATAAATATCTGTTATACATTTCTTTTGTCTGTCTTGATCTAGGCTGTCATTTGAACGAGGTGTGTTAATGGCACAGAGACAACAATAGTTTGTTGTGAGAGAACACTGGTTTTAAATATGTTTTTGAGTCCATTGACTGTATGACAGCGTTTATTATGCGATACGGAGGCACACTATATTTCAATGTGACTTGTTACATTTACCGTTCAGTCCGCATACGAAAAATGAACAAAACAAATAATGGTTACAACTATGTATAGCGGTACCTCATCTACCTAGTACGCTAATATGAATCTAGCATAATATGTTACGCGGACATTGTACAAAAAATAAAAACGAATTCGTTTGACCGAAAAATTAAAAAGAAGAGAATATAATATCTACAAGTACTATTCACTTTAGCTCTTTGACTAATGCGATCGCTTTCGTAATTAGTCCATTACCACGGTGTTAAAGGTCAAGTTAACAACAATTATCTTACGTGACTTAAGAACTTAAGATACATTAAGTATTGGTATGCGAAGCTCGATGTAATAAGTACACTCCAGCTATGGCGGCGGAATATTATTTATTCTTTGTTATTAAATTGTCAATAATATATATCTCTATATAAAAAGTTAGATTGAATTATTAACGTACGTCGCATTTATCATATTCGTAGTAATATTTTTAAACATTTCTAGGTCATACTGTTAAACTATCTTAGCCAATAAAGTTAAGTTACTTGAACGTACTAATGGGTGAGCTATCGAAACTCTGTGAATTTAAGGTACGCATTGTGACAATCTAGACGGCCTCGGCTCAAAAACCTACCATCGTTAAATGACAACAAAATATTAAATTCAACAAAAAAATTACCACACGTCTTCGCGGATTCAAATAGTGTTTTGGCATCTCTTGGCCATTTAGTTTTTGTTACGTGCTCATTTCTTACTAGTATGCTTAATTAGGAAGTATATTGTTAAGTTAGACACGCATTTATACTTTAGTACTACTCAGTGACTTTCACCTCATTTCGTTGTCAGGGTCAAATGAACAACTATACTGGGAATTGATTCGATACCTGTCGGCTCTTTTGACGACATTGCGGCAAAATTACATCGACTTTATTACGGCTCCTTCAAGGCCATTCGATATCTCACTCAGTATTTTATATTATGACCGACCGTAAAACAAAACATCGAGACTGCCTCAATCGATGTAATTTTTTGTTGGCTCTTGATCTTAAATTACGCTTTATTTCAATTATTTATAGAGACACGAGGCAATTTTATATTTAACAGTTAATAGATATTTTTGTGACCCAAAAGAGGGTACAACAGGAAAAAGATGCACAGTACTCTCAACTGCAGTATTTTGTTAACAGCATAAAACAGCATTTGACAATGGTAACATGCAGAGCGCATAATTGAACACATACAAAGAAAATCATGACGAAACTTTGGTAATTCTATTTTAAGCATATTATAAAGAGTTTTTTTTTCCTTTTGTCACAGAATTCAAAGTATGCATATAATACATTATTCAGATACCCCTGGTTAATCATCTATCTTTTCATCCAATTTCCAAATCAATGCCATAAAAACATGATTAAGAGCCTACCAACTGGCCATTTCTCCAAAGAGGCATTTTAAAGTAGGAGTTGAGTAATAAACATCATGTTGAAACATTTTTTTGAATGATACCAAAATTTTTAGTTGCAAGCTATTGGGTCACAGAATTTTAAAAACCTCTTCAGTGGTTTTGTAGTTAATCATATATATAGTTTCTCTTTTAATGTTAAAGACAATTAAAACAAGAATATATTACACAATTATTTCCATCATTAAAATAGATTTTAGATTAAGAATGGAAAAGAAACTGAGCCGACCCCACATAAAGTAGGAATTATACAAAAGTATGAAGAATTTGTACTGATATTTAGTAATTTATTTTCCTCTCTTTTCTATAGAAGAGGAAATGATAGTGTAACTAAAATGATGTAAGTAAAGAAAATATTTATGCTGCAACTGCAAGCCGAACTTGATTTGAATATAAGTAACTTTAATACCCAGTTTTTAAAACTTTAATAAAAGAATAACAAATTTACTCCTAAATAAACAATTTTTACTCATTAAAATATTGTCCCCTGCCCAATAAGAAATTTAGGTAGGTTTAAATAAAAGTGCTTTAACAATTTAGTTTTATAGTGGATGATGCTTTGTTCCTCTGAAGTAAATGTTCATAAGACTTAAACTATAATTTTTTTTATTGTAGCTAATATATGATTCTTAACCATTCAATCAATGATAAAGGAAAAACATAAACCAAAAAATAAAAGTAAATGTTGCAAGGTTACTTTTCCTTCTTCTCTATCACTTTCTCTCTTTGGTTTGCAAGATAAATTTAATGGATGGGTAATAAATTAATAAAAATTAAAAGATTTGTAGAAACAGTACAAGCTATTGTTAACAAATATTGTATAGGATATAGAAGAAAACGAATGGTAAGCTGCGATTTCGTCATGTCGCGACGGACGCTGAAAACAGCTGTTTGGGTTTTGACCGATCCATCAAAGGTAGTCGTCGGCGCGACGGCCTCGCTTACCCACACTCAACTGCAACTTACTTGCACAGAATTCGCCAGAAACAGCCGAAACTGCTGCCGTTTGGAACTTCACCAGCATATGATATGGTCATGGCGAAGAACTTAACAACAATGAAATTATTATTTAATATAACACACACACGGTTTGTTGGCGCGGACTTGAAAGGAAACACACGCGGAGAAATAAATACGTTTTAGAAAGTATTAAAGTTTATTGTCGTTAATTGCGAAGAGAGGCGAATAGAAGTTATAATGAAGTTGCACTGCTATTTAGTTACATTATGGTAATATTTAAGCACTCGGCTTCCCCCGATTATTGTAATGCATAAAGCGATGGGCGCACGAGAGCACCATCCACAAAAGAGTGGCAACTGTGACTGTGCTGTGACTGGCACTTGCGTGTATGTTGTCCAAGTAACTCGTTGTTTACCGATGCGTGTAACGCTACGCGACGCAGACGCAGGCACTCGGCAGGTTCTATAGCACCGCAACCCTGTGCATTCCATCATCGATGAAGCTAGATGGCGCTGTTAACAATTTCTAGAGTAATGTTAATCAAATTGAAATTAGACAGATTTTTTTTATTTTAAACAATAATGTTAAGACACAATGCAAGTAAATAAGAAAGAAATATAACTGTAGAATAAAGCGAAAATAAACAACTTAACCAATTTAATCAGCAGCAGTAGATCTAGAAAACCCTCATAACACCTTGTTAATCTATTGATTTTTGCTTTATGTATGTCATAATATTCGCATTTCTGCCGCGTGCTCTCTTTTCATTAATTCTCATCCTTTTTATAAAGCTATGTTTACATAAAATTACTGCTAAAATTAAGAACAGTTAGTTCCTACTATATTCCGCATCCACTCGTGTATCAACATTATACTGTTACCAATATTTCTTCACTTTGCTATATAAAGGATATAAGATGTTAGTCAGTACTAGCTATTCCCTTGCGGCTTCATCCGCGTAAAATTATAAAAACTATTTTATTGTTTACCTACTTTTGTCAAATTATCAATTGCAAATGTCAAAATTACATGACATGATGACAAACCATGGCAATCTTGCTTCCTTGATGTTGGCAGCAACTTATGGTCTCTTTCCCACATTAGGGTTTTTATCCAAAATATTTATCCCCTAAGTTTAATGGCGTGAAAATATATAGCCTAAAGCATGACGTAAGTGTAGGGCTTTTAATTAAAAACAGAATTATTCAAAAATATGTTGTAATTGCTGACATCTTAGGCAAAAAAGAAGTGTGTATTTACGCTTTATTATATAATAATAGTATAGAAGTATAGATATCACACTTTGCAGCACTTGCCAGTCAAAGACTCTAATTCTTCAAAGTGTTATTATCCTTGTGTTATTATCCTGTCTTTCTGCTTTAAATAAGAGAGTTTTTGAATCGTGCTCACTATTGCACCAACTCCTGCTACATTCTTTAGATTTTTTTAAACGAAAAGATAAATTTATTAAACAAAAATACATATACATAAAATCCTTTTTAAGGAAACTCAATGTCTTTATTGATCTAAAATCACAATGTCTCGTATTCTTTCAAAAAAATATTTACTTCTTTACGAATCAAGTATCAAAATTAATAAACCCTACTTAAATATGAATTCCTTCAACACACGTAAACAATACTGTTTCTGGTTTAATTCAGCTTCTTTATCTTCTTTTTTTCCTTCACTGTCTCCATGGATAGGTCATTCCTTAGAAATGACAGTTTTTGCTTCGTTCCGACTGAAAAGCGTATTCATGAGTTTATGACAGTTACATGTATTTCTATTCTATCTATCTATTAATTTGAATAGTCATCACCGCTAAAAACCGCAACCATCAGAGCCAAAATGGCGAAAATCAAATAGACACAAAATACTACGCTCGGTAGCCCGTCTTAGAGTCTAAAAGTTTAGTGTACTGGTATCTCTATTATTAAAACTCTATGGAGAAGCTACCGAAATTGGCCGAGCCGACGTTCGTCCAAGTGATCGTATCCAACTTCACACTTATCCCACGGACTTGACACGACTCGGACTGCAAATCTGGCAGCAACTAGAGCGATCGAGCCATAGTTGCTGAAATAAAGTAGTTAATTTATTTTATGAAGTACAGTGCTTTCTTTTTGCATTATCATAACTAAACATCGTAGTGTTATCCTTTATACTTTTTGGAAATAATAATAAAAGTGTTAAATATTGCCTGATGAGTTGTGACTTGATTCGTGTGTGGACTGAGATATGTTAATTTATTTCCCATGTCACCGGGTTTCACCTACGTTCCTGAGACTTAAAGGTGCGTAAATTGTAAATTTATAATATTTATATTGTATTAATATTAATAATACAATTTTAAAAACTTCTAATTGGTTGCTGCTGTTCCTTTGTTAGGTGACCCACTGCACAACGAAGTCTATAAAGTTAGTAGAGAATTAAATGACACTCTTTAATTGACTCGTTCAATTGTTTATAATAAAAGCATGATCTATTGCAAATTTTATTCTTTTTTTAAATCAAGTTATTTATTTATAGTGTGATTTTTTCGGCCAAACATTAGCGTCTATATATTTCAATATCAATTTTATATTTTTAGCGTCAATGGTAACCTATTAAAGTGATATAAAGAATAAACAAAAATAACTTCAAACTTATTTATTGAGTTGAGTGATCCATGTATTAGATTTTATGATAATTGACTGATGCTTTTAAAATTAAACAGTTGTCTACATTTTATTTGACATTAATTATAGTAAAATATATATATATTTAATTGTAACTAAATTCTTAACTTTAATGCATAAGTAAAAAAGAGGTTTGATTAATATTTGTTTGACATTAATTAAGAAACTACTAAAAATGTTTATTTTAAATTCTGCCTCTGTGCAAAACTTCTTTTATCAAGGTTAAATTTTTTGTTTCTTTAATTTATTGTTAGTTATTAACTAACCGGTGTTATAATGCCTGAAAGTCAATTTATAAATACATTTTAATTATTTGGTCAAGTATAAAAGTATTTTTCTCGGTTGTTTTTCCTCAACTTACACAATTAATTATTCTTAAAAATGTAAGGAATGTCCATGGGTGTTGATGACCTTGGGTTCCACTGCTTTTTTCCTCTTCACTTATAACAATTTTTGTCACCTCTGTAAATTCCACATTTAAAAATCATTCTTTTTATGCTTTCAAGAAATTTTATATGTAACCATAGAATTCTAACAGGATATTTTTATTAATACAATATTGTCATCCCTTTCATTCTCTTTAAAAAAAGCAAGGATAAAAGTATGTAGTAATAGTACAAAAGTTGGCACTAAAATAAAAGTGGTAGAGTTGGTAGCAGCATTTGTTGAATTGGCAGAAAAACTAGTGCAATATTAGGAATTTACAAAGATTTTATTGATGAGTGTAGCATACATGGCCCTAATTGGTCTTCTTTCCACCACTCATAAAGACAGAATAGAGGGGAAAAGTATATCTACCAAATTTAATATAATATGATACTCTATTACTCCTAATAAAATTGATTATTGTTCCTTTAACGGAATTGCAATGCTCAATAATCAGCATTAAACACTTTTAATGCTGTGAAATGAAATGAGGATAGACATGGCTTTGTCTTGACAATTTAAAAAATATGTCGCCACTCATTCTTTACTGTTAGTGATGGTATAGACAAGTGGCTTTCCTAAGTGTACTGTAGACATTGTCTTCACAGTGTGCTCCCACCGTTATGTTGAGTTCCTTTTTTTATTGTTTTTCGAAACAAAGGCTTAGACGTCTACTAATATATTTGTGGATATAGTCTGAGAAGTCATGATATTGAAGAAAACTGTTCTTGTTAACCATTATTGTAATCCTTATACTATAGCTACACCTTGTATTTTTAATGCCACGGGGTTAAAAAAGAATCAAAAAGTCAAAATATCATTATTGCAGCAAAAAGTTTAAAAATCGAAACATTTTTGCCATTGATTATTTTGCGCGCAACCTTACCAAGGGTCCCTAATGATCCGAATCGGTACATTTACTGGTTTTAATAATATTAGAAATGCGAAGTTTGGTTGGATGTTTGTTATTAAGAGACTCCGAAACATCTTAACGGTTAAAATTTGGAACAGAAATATAAATTTTGGAAGGACCCATAGGCTACACGCTAGCCTAAAATCTATGTTTCCCGTGGGATGGATTTTTTTAACGTAATTGCTCCTCAATAACTCCACCGCGAGGTAAATGCATTCTTTCCCGTATTATTTTATTCACGCGCACGAAGTATACAACACAGATATGTAGTTTTCAATATCTCACGAGTTTTAATAGTTATATGCAAAGGGCGTTTGTTTAATATTTTTTGTTGTTTAAGGTTTACGATGTCGGAGATGGTGAAGTGAGCGGAGAGTCGGCGAGATGGTGGCGCGAGTGGTACTCCTGTTGATGCTCGCGCGGGCCATGCGATTGTTCGCACTCGATATATGTAAGTACTATATTTTTTACAGCATTATAAATATGGCGTTAATGACGACACGTGGACAGGACAGTACCCTTTTTACAAGGAACAAATAAATGTCACCCTGACTGATGGCGATGTGGTCGATATTCAAAATAATCAAACAGTAATTTGTTCCTTTACTATTAATTTCCCTGTTTATGTTACCCTTTTATAGTAGAGTTTCCTATTGATGAATTATTTTTTCAAAACTCTTTAGTGTCTAAATAGATTTTAGCTTGATCCGAAAATCAAATTTAATTTTGTTAGGTCGTAGGCAAATATTTTCTGTAAGCAAAGTATATTGTTTTGCACAGAAAGCTTTTGTACTGGGCGTTCTAATTTGCATTGGCACTCGGCAGCTAATCCCGCATGTGCAAAAGCTCTCAGTTGTTTACTGTAGGATGTCCCTGTGGCAAACTCTAGCACGCCGCAAGATAAGTAGAGCTCGCGGTAAATGGCTTTGTAGCTCCTTCACTCTAACGTAAATGTACCACAAGAAATAAATCATGTCTCGTTGATATCATATTCGCATTTTCGAACTCTATTTGAACCTGTAATACCTACGAGATCAAGTAAGAATCAGGATAGGTGTAAAAAGAAAAAAATATTTAATTTTAACATACAAAACTCTGGTGTCATCAGAATTTTATTAAAATTACTTCAAAATTTGTCTAGTGGTTCACGTTCTGTGCAGGGAGAAACCTACACAAACATACAAACATTGATTTATATTTATATAAACGATTACTTTGAGTCTTTTGTTTACATTCTTTGTACTAAAGTGGTCACCTTTAAAAATAGACGTACATAAACTCTTAAAGGATACGATATTGATATATTTATGAGCAAGACATCGACTTTTTGAAGAAGGGTAAAAATACTTGCATCAATCTAAATCGAAATGCCTTGACGCGGCGGCGCGGCGGGGCATTTCAATTGCTCAACATTTACGAAAGGAACTAATTTGCACTATTACAAATTGGTCGTATGATTTCTTTGCAAACTTCAACAAAGCTCACAAATTTAATCTTACAATTACTGTAATTAAACTATTTGCCGCTTTAATAATTCACTTTTAGTCGTCTTTTCTATATGTTTCTAATAATAAGGTATTAAAAGTAACTGTCAAAACAGAAAATCAATACATTTAATAACCTAGTTATGAACTGGACTCGTTATGCATAGAAATATAAAAATCAATAAAACAGGAGTCAAAGAAAGAAAGTTGGAATTTACAACCCCATTGTATATTGGAACTATCGAAGATAATATTTTCCGGAATCATAAAGTTTAATTTCAATTGTAATGTAAAGTGAAAAAATGAGATTTTCAATAAATCATCTTGCAATTATTCTAGGAATAGCGTCTCTATTAGAATTCCTTTCAAGCATAAAAGAGTCGTTAGCTTCCTTTTCATGCCGGTGAATGCTTAAGTTATCTCTATATAAATAAATTCCTCAAAAGCTTCCAACTCCAGTGGCAATTGCCAATGCAAAGTACGTTAGGTAGATTCGAAAGCGTGGATAGGCAGCGCTACTGTTCAAGCAATATTCAATGCAAATTGCGTAAGTAGAACCTGAACGGTACATTCCCCGGACATACAGAAGTCAGCTCCCGCTGTCTCACTCACTCATTCTCTTGCATTCCAAACACCTAACAAAGCGCCAAGTGTAAGATCCCAAGTCGCACCGTACTGCCAGTGTATGGGCGCCTTTAATATTTAATTACAAATTTCTCGACTCCCGTCCCGACGGCCGCCGCTGCGCCTCGATGAAGTTATACCAAGTATTATAAATTTCATGAGCTTTAAATTATATTCGCGCTTTGAGAACACACATATATGTATTTATGGTTATTAGTAAACAAACAGAAGTGCGATTGATAATCGAGTTTATACGCTCAAAGTCAATATTACAAATGTTATCATCTAGAGTTGCCTACTGCTCGTCGTCAAAATGTCGCCGGCTGGTTTATAACGGTGGCTTGGAAATTTTATGTGTATTCAATTGACGAGATAAATTTATGTGTATTGCGAAACTGCCCTAAAGTACTTGGAGCTAAACTTTAAAAACATTGGTATTGCATTATAGAATATGAATATTGCTAAAAATTTTGATAAAATAAACTGGTACAATCAGATCTTTAAAGTTAATGAAAGATTTAGATGTAAATTGCTATCTAAACATTTTTTAATGTCATTTTTATGACGTATAAAAATAACCAATAAAAATCGAAAGTGAATTTGCAATACATAAATTTATAGGTATTCCGAATATATGAAACATAACATTAATAGATTCACTTCACTTAACCTGTACATGTAGTTATCCCGGCGACAATGGCGAATCACGTCATGGCTGTTGGTTTTAAAGAATGAAAACGGAAGCCGCGGTCGCATCCTAAAGCTTCTTTCACAGGCGCCGCTAAATGACCTTTGATCAACTAAACTACTACTCAAATAAATTTACTCAATCTTTTAACTTACTATTCAACAAATTCTGTAAAGGTTTTGCCGTAACTTCCTAGGTATCTTCATAGATTTAATATTGTGAAAAAGCAGTCTGTAACTAATATGTAATATGCATAAAAAATCGACTCGTAATTCTATTTCTATTTTCCTCACGATGCGCGTTCTCTTACTCGAACAGTATTGATTTTGAGATAAAAAAATATAAAATAGTACCTACTACAGTCATTAAACAGTGCCCCTATAAAACCATTTCATAGCTTTAGTTAATTATATAATCATTCCAAAACTGTATCGATATTCAGCTGTTGTCGATATTCAATTATAGACTTCTAACTATGTCCTCCATATCCGAGGTAGCAGACAGACCATTATCGTCGGAAATGTTGTCGATAGTTGCCGGCGGAGGGAAAACTTTGTGAATATATTAAGTGAAAAGAAATACATAACGTTAGTAACTCTCGTGTACGTCACAGTAAAAGTAATTAAAATAATATTTTTAACGACCTCACGCAAACCGATTTGCGGGCAAGCTTAGGACGGTGACATTTTAAGTTGCCGTGTGCAATACTGCCGCGATCAACTTGTATCTATGGTAGTTTTATACGACTTATAGATGTGCCAGTCTCTCTCGTAAATGTACGAATCGTAACCGATATTGTAGGCGTTTTAGCATTACATTCAATCGCTTTATGCTAAAAACAATATTGCCTTTTGTACATAGATTTGAATGAGTAGCGAGTCGCCACTACGCTGTTTATTATTCATTAGACGACTACATGTCACGCAAGGCATAAACACGCACAAGCACAGCGCTTCTTAAACTTTCCCCGTACTACAATTACATCGTTGAGAATTAACTAAATTGTGATAGGCGTACTGGCCAATTGTTGCTGCGTTATTCATACTGGCACAAAAGCTTGCCTCAGTTAGTCCGCCACCTGCGCCACATGCACTTTCAAAACCGGTGAATACGTGTTTATTATTATTCAAAACTAGCTTTATGACATTGGCAATTTATTGTTTGGCGCTCACCAACAGGAGTTAAACAGTCAGCCTCGAAAGCAGACATTCTTATCTGTACATGATCCATAAGAGAAATTCATCTCTCTTGAATGAACGACTCCATGATATTTTCAGAATGGAATGGTTACTTCAAAGCTGTTATATGCAAGCTTGTAAGTAAATGTTTGTTTCACAAATTTGAGCGCGCCATTTCGAATAATCCAAACCGGGGTTTACATAATATTCATCGGCTGTACGACTTCTGATTATTATCAATATGCCTTCGGTTCCATATATTATGCGGCGGATTGTGACTCATTGAATATAAATTAAGAAAGTTATTGTAACGTTCTTTTTACTGATGGTGAATGATGTTTTATGCGAATTGAAGATTGTTGATAGAGTTCCATCACTCTTGTTAAATAATTAGTAGATACCTGAAATTATGAAATATGGTATGTATCTAATGATTGTTTTCAATACAAATACATTTTTGTTATAGATTGTATTTTAAATTTCATAATACTCAATTCATTTACCATAATCCATTTTCAACTTATAAAGCACACTCAAGTAGTATTAATAAATATTATAAGAAACACAGTATTTCAAACATTATTTTATAAGTATACTCGAGTTGTTTTACCTGTAATATATTAAGTAGGATTAGAACTTAAAGGGAAAGATCGGAACCAAACTAGAAATTCATCTCATTGAAAGTTATTATTAAATTTCTCGTGAAATTAATGGTAATAAAACATTTCTATGAAGAATCAAGTATCTTACTGGTCTTCAGAGACCGTTTATAATTTTTATATTATTTACATGAGTGTCTCGAGGATTTAAATATAACAAAATAAACCAGACGAATTGATATCCTCTTGCTTTTAGGTAGTCGGTTATAAAGGGATAACAGAACTGGACCAAAGGGTTAACCTACCCAGACTCCATTAAACCGTCGTCAACGCAGACTTCAAGTGGTCAGCGGCACTAAACGTTCGCTATACGGAACCTAGTCAACTGTCTCTCTAAAAAAGGAGCTAAATATTCAACGCCGACTTCTTAAAGCTCCCCGTGTACGGTGGCCCTTAGAATGAATCAAACAAAGAATTAACTGTGGCCTCGTCTTGTTCGAGGGCAATTATTCTAACAAACTACACAATGTTCACCCGTCCTGTGCTTTAAAGTCTCCGGCACATAAAAAGATGCAACAGCTGCCGTTATTTATTTTTATATAGCTGTAACTCAATGAAACAGGTAACAATGTTTAGACTGCTGCACCTTTTGACATATTCCTTTCTTTCAACTAACGGATTGTTTCTCTTATTTGTAATATTTTTTTATAAGACAATATAAAAACAAGCGTATTTTCAAATCGTAAATACAGCTTAAACCAGCTATAGATAAATGTCGGTGTTAATTATCGCCCATTGAGTTGATTGATTGTTAATAGCAACAACTTCCATCTGTTTAGAGTTGAATTTATTAACTCAACCACACTTTTCAGTAAAAAAATTGACAGTAGGAAACAAAGAAGGTATCATACCCGCGCTAGGTATACCGCAATTAATTATACCGGTCCCCAAGGAGTTAATATATGCCACATGAAATAATTTCCGTAAACATTGTTACTCCAATTACCTTTTCATTTATTTATTAAAAGGTCGTACTAGATGTAGTCGGCATGTGTCCAACATTATAGTATAGTCAATACAGGATGCCTGAGCCGATAATAGGTGGAGATATAAAGAACGCGCCGCTGCCGCGGATAGTTCTATCAGAAAATATGTAAAACCTACGTGGGCATAGAAAATGGCAGAAATCGAACACAACATAACATGTACGATGTAGCTGTAGCAAGATCTTACGTACTACAGTACACTTTTTTGAGTGAACTGTTATAATTTAGTTTTACTTATACCCACCGGGACAGATATCATTGTCCGTCTATAACGCTTAAAGTCTCAACACTTTAAAATATGTCAGTGCTAACAAAAACTTTAGTAATAAAACAGGGGAAATATATGAAAACATTATTCTGTTAAGATTAATCAAAATCTGTCCAGTGGTTTAGGGAGTTGAAAGGTGAAAAATACTTACACTGATATTTCCGATTTTTCTTTGTATTTAGAAGATTGCACGTTCCTTTCATCATAGTTTAGTTTTCTGTTTTACTTTGTCAATTTATTATTTATTTTATGACGAGCTTACTGTTTAAATGTTCGTGTACGCTGTGTCATAAAACATAACGTAGTTTACTTTGATATTGATTTCCAAGAGGACTGAAGCGAGATCAATCACTGTAAGCGAGGCTGAGCTTATTTATTATTTTGTCCCAAACAACTTTCCTGCCAATTTATTTTATTTTGTGTTAAACTGCTAACGCTGATTTATGACCTGTAGCGATAGATGTGCGAATGTTAGACCATATTTGTCTTTGCGAATTTTTGTATTATCCCCTATTTTAAGTGAGTCTTACACCGAACGAACAATCTAAAATTGAACGAGACTGCTCGATTGAGCAAAATCCACGTCTTTACAAAATACAGGAGTAAAATTATTTTTATATTTCTTCAGATGCAAGAGATTTATTTTACCAATACTGGTTACTGTAAAGGCTTGAAACACGGTGAATCCTAGAACTTTTAATCGTCTGTTTATTGACATTCACCTATAATGTTAATTACCTGAATGTTGAGATTACTAAATTAATGGTGGTATATGCTTGAAAACTTTGACTTTTAGCATAAGTAGTGTTACATCTTAGGAGTTATCGAAGTTTGAGCTTTTACAGTAACACATGTAAATCTTAGTTATGTTGCATGTTTTATTCTTGTTTGACATTCTTAATATCAAAACATTTCTTAGTACATTATTTCCAAATTTTTTGCTGTGTTTATAACATGCTTTCATACTTAGCCTGTACTACCTTGTACCAAACTTTCACTATACTCTCTATACTGTACTGTGAAAACATATGATAGCAGATTATCCGCGAAGAGAAGATGGAACATGTTTTTGCTAATGTGCCTACAGATATTCATCATTCTGCTTTTCTTATTACCTTTTACATTTACTTCGATCAAAGTTTTAATTTGGCTTCAGATATGTCCTTTTCATTTCATATTCATTAACTTAATATTATTTTATTTAAATTTACCTACTCCAGCCGTAGAAATGCAAAAAATATTTTAACACAAATTATTTTTTACGTCATTTCAACTTTTAATATCAAAATCTAAGTGGGCGTCGCTTTACACGCGTAACATTTGATGTGTACTTATGCTATAGATAGATTTGGAAATATTTTCTGCTAATGAAGCAGTATGATTTTTTCATTTTGATATATGTAGATCTTTGAAGTGAGGTGCCGGGGGCGACGGCCATTGTGTTTGCAGCTATTCTTTGCTCGAGGGCTACAAGATACCTTTGAGGGATTCATTATACTATTTTTAACGACTGGAAGATGGTGTCTGACAACGCGTTTATATGACCTCTAGTTGTCATGGTAACACCTGTATAAAACATACTATTATATCTGGTTTAACTAAAAGATGACGGTAACACTGAAAACGACTATCGAATGAAAATTCAAACAAAGAATAAAGTTCTCCATTTCAACATACATGTAACTTAATAGTTTCAATTTAATTTAGAAGTAGTGACATCAATAGGACTAACAGTGTTAGATCCGAATAACGTCGTTGCACGTAACAAGGTATCGAGCAAAGAAATAAAAAGCTCATTTTATATTTGATTACTTGATCCTAAACCTATTTTATATTTTCTACCTGAGATCTCGACGTTTCAAATCTATTTATCTAGTCTAGTCGTTTATGTACGTGACCTGAATGTATTCGTACATATTGTATTAAGAATTTCAATTAATTATTTATTATTTATAGATATCAGTAGACTTAGTAGGCGTTGAGCGGAAATGAGGACGCCTCTGTTGAATCGATCGTCGGCGATTGGACATTTAAACAATATAACTTAGAAATACTTTTACCAACGGCATCGCTGAATGCCACACATATATCTGTTTATAGCAAAGATTAATTAATGTTTTAATGCAAAATTTTTGATAATGGAAACACACAGTTAAATTTTCCTTTTTCTACACGGATTGTAATCTCTGACAAATATGATATAGCGAAATATCCTGAGAAACATTATTTAGATTTTGATCAGGTTCGCATATTAATAATATGTACAAAGTTATAATACAAAGCTTTATTCTTGTGCCTTTTGTATTGCAACTCCGAATCTCTGTTTTAGACAAATGAATATTATAAAATAGTTGCAACAACATTCTAACTTCCGTCCGCACACCGCCGGATCATACAGTCTCTGTCAAATTACTTTCTGTCTACATTTCCATTTCCATTCACTTTATTCGAACTTCGAATTCGCATACAAACAAAATAATCTTCAAAAAGATCTGTCATTCCTGGTCTTAAATAAAGGATGCAAAGAGTACAAAGGTTGAATCAAATTTGCTGCCCAGTGCAGTGTTCTTAAAAAAGATTTTTATGTTTTTGTGTCGAGTCGATTTGACTCATGTTCAGTCCATTGTTTTCTTCGATTATGGTAGATATTTGTGTTGGACTCGAATATACGAATGATATATTTTTATTAAATTTTGTATACTTTGTAAATTTTAATTTGACTAAAGCAAAACAAATTGTGGGACATGAAACGGGCGCTTGGCAGTTACCCGCTTCAGTAATCTTTAGTCACTAAACTTTATTAATTTTCTAAAGCAATGAAATATGACTTTAAACAGCTGCAGTATGGCTAATTTCTAAACTTATAAATTGTTTATTACGGCAATTTATACTTCAGTTATTTCTATGTTGGTTGGTTAACCAATACTTAATAAACTAACCTAGTTTATTAGATATTTAGCAAACGATAGATTCATTGCATTTGCGTTATTTTATGTTGAACGATCCGACTCTCTGGAAAAGGTCGAAATTTATGCATGAATAGGAAGCAGATCAGCCACTTTTTCGGCTTGCGTTAAGTATCGTTGACTTATTAAAATCGATTAAAAATCACTCCACTTATGAAGAGCAATTAAGCGAAATGATAATGGAATAAAACACCAAAATCCTATAATTTGAACTTCTTAAATTTTATAAAAAGACGTTTAATCATTACGAGACAGTGAATTTTGTTGCTTAACTTATCAAGCGACTGGATCGGATAATACCTTTCATACAACGCGTCGGTTTCGTGTCGATTGTAATTATTATCGTTATAATTTTAATGCACGACTGACGGAGTCATCGCCCGAAAATTATTGTTACGTACACACGTACGAAGTAGACATCAATTTTAAACAGAAGTGTTGTACGAATTTTCCGGGATTATTCTTTGATTGATTCGTGATCAAATTGGATCCAGCGTCGCTTTTGTTCGAATATCGAACATCAGTAATTTGATTTTTTTCCATTCATTTTGAACATTGTTTGTTTTTGATTTCATATTTCGAACGCTCGTATGCATAATGCGGCTTAATAATTTTGTACAATAGAGTTTATAGTGCCATTGTCACACGTTATCAAGTTAGCAATGTGTTGCCTTTACTGTGTGGTATTGCAGAAAGGTCTATCAAATACTGCTACTAGTGGTTTCCATGCTCAAAGCCAATTATAAGATTTTAATAGAGTTTTCGCGTGTCCACGACATAATAATTTAATGTCTTCTCGATAATACAGTACGTTCTGGTTCAAAGACAAATATTATAGGCATTATTAGATAGTCTACAAAACTGCTAATTAAAATAAAAGGTAGTATCGAACTAGTTGAGAACTCCCACTAGAAAATAAACGGTTTAATAACAATAGCTATTGCTTTCAGCTCAATGTATCGCTCCCCTTGGAATGGAAAATGGATTAATTCCCGACAAGGACCTCACAGCCAGCTCTTCATTCAACGACGGCAACGTGGGCCCTCAAAATGGACGGTGAGTATTTTGCTAACAACCTACACAAATTAGCCTTGCGAATATTTTGTACGATATGTATATATAGATATAAAACAACTAAATATAATATTATTTATAATAAACCTAGAGAACAAGTATTCTAAAAAAATATTTCATTTTAATGAAAGATAATAAATGTCAGTATACCATAAAAAGTTGTTATCTAAGTGTATATTACAACCGGTTGCATGCGACTTCGTCTGCTAATTACTTTGAGTACTCTTTTTATTTCATTAAATGGCATCATATCGAACAAACATACATCTTGAGAAGCGTAATCGATTTTTTTTTCATTTCCAATGCCTTGTCTTGTGGCATAATTTCAACAGTTTTTATATCCAAACCTTACGGCGGTTCACAGTTTTGTATGAGACGCTGAACACAACACAAATTTAGATATCAGCGGGATATAGGGAATCGCCCCGTGCTCAGGCTAACCTCCACCCGCAGTAGGGTCCATTTGTAACCCACCTTCAAAAACATGCGCTCGCAGCTAATCCCCAGCTGCCATAAAATTTGAATCTTATAATACAGGAGTTTGGAATCAGGTTTAACTTATTTTCAAAATAAGTTATGAGCGCTTAATAGCAAATGGTCTGTGTCAAAAATAATCGGATATTTTTACGTGAATGTTACGAGTTCTTCTAGCAAGTAATTCTATTGAAATCTTCTTACCTTTGAACGGTATCAAGAATTTAATTTGAACTGCAGCGCAAACGGATCACTCTGTAGCTATGTAATCCCAGAAGCAATCTGTATTGAGCTTTTTTGCAAGATAAAAATAAAATCTTGTCTTACGGACGTGGTGTCAGATGATTTATACCTTCTTTAACGAAGTACAATAATGCTACAAGTTGAAACTATGTAATTAATGTTTAAAATTCTCACCAGTGGTACACCGAGACCGTGTATGTTTTTCGCTATAATTGCTCACCGTAACCTAGATTTTAACTCCGTGTTCCATTATAGTCCAGTCATGCATGTTGCTTATTTATGTCACATTTTAGAAACACCCTTGCCACTTTCTAAGTAACGATACAAACGATTCGAATTAGACGGGGCCAAGCACTAAAATACGAATTAAAACGATACATCTTTTGACTATTTGGAGTCAGTGAATGTAAAACTGAAATAAAATCTGCGATGAAAAATTTCATTTTAAAATTCTTTGCCTTTCATAGGCATATCGGGTCATATGTCGGCATATGTCATTCCAACCATGGCCAGCTTGTAGCAGCTGATGCTGCGGAAACTCTAACACCTTGAACAACATTAATAGATTTTATGATGTCCCCTTAAAGCTATAAGTTCATCATCATCATCAGCAACTTGCATTTATCCCTACGGAGGGTCGGCACAGTATGTGCTGCTCTTCCATACATTTCTATTAGCCGTCATATCTGAATCCAATCCCTTCTTAAGCATATCCTGTTTCACACAATCCATCCATACTTTCTTCGGTCTTCCTCTACCTTCGTAGCCATCCACATTCAATCTTAACACTTTCTTGTTTATGTCTCCATCCTCTCGTCGCATAACATGTCCATACCACGCTAACATTTTGCTTTCCAATTTCTCCACCACTGTCGCTACTTTCAAACTTTATCCCTTCTTGTCACACCAAACATCCATCTTAGCATACGTATCTCAGCCACATAAGCTGTAAATGAGTTGTTGACAATAAATCTTTGAATTGACCTTGTACAAAGCATTATTCAAGCTTTAGAGTAATAATTGTTAGTTTTTTTTATATAATATTAGAAATAAATATTCGATAAGTTCATAAAAATCTTTAGGTTTGAATATTATTGTTAAAATTTCACACTACTAATTACGCCACGATTTTAATCTCGAATGTTAAAAGCATTTATCATTACAAAATGGAATCGGACGGAGCTTATTCGGAGGGAGCTTATAGATTTTCCGAAACAGTTAAATCCGCAGCAAGCAATACCTGTGTAGGAAAGCTTAAAAGCATTCTGAGTATACAGCCGGATTAAATACGGCACTCATAGTATGTACCAAATTATGGATGTTATTAAAAGCATATACCATAGTGTAGTCCGTTATTAAAAGAAGCTTCAATGTTTTAGCGAGTTTTGTCTTTGGAATTACTTAATTTAAAACATGCGTTAACATTATGACTACACATTACAATGGTCATTACAAGTTCACTATACTGAGGGCTCGGAGCCTATACTAAGTTAGGGTTGACTAGGTCATAGTCAACCATGCTGGCCCACTGCTGGTTGGTTGATTACACACATATCTTTGAATTTTTAATTGTAAATTATGTAGGGTATGGCCTATGTTATCATATAGGGTAATCGCCATAACTATAACTACAGATAATATTATAATTAACTACAATAGTATAACGTAGACATCGCCTATATTGTTACCTAATGCACTTAAATTCTACATCATCTAAAACTAATTTACTCAATACAAACATTTTGTTATGCATGTTATGTTATGTTCTAATTTGATTTCGCCTCTAGTCCGTCTATAATTATTTCGATTAATTACAGAAGTGCGTGATGGTTAGTTATGCGGTATGCTTGTGTTGTGAAAGGATCCCCTTTGTGGAGTTTGTTGCACGTGATAATCCAGTTCGGTGTATTAATTAAATTTCGAATTGAGGTACTCTGTTGATTGTCTCTAAGCCTAAGTCTAGGTTAATTTAAATCGTGCAAATTAATATTACTAGCGACCAAATATTGAAACGAAAATTAAATACTTCGCTTCGTAAGCGCCACTTACAATCTGATATAGGTACGTTAAAGTTTGTAAGGAACATGGAGTTTGAGCGTGGATCGTTTAAGACGCTATTACATATTAAAATAACGTTTCAATATTCGGCCGTTTGTATACTACTACGATTTTTACTTAGTGAAGTGAACTCGCTAGTCGAATAATGCTGGGTTACTGAAGTTTCCGTTTATTTTATCATTAGGTACCTAGTTATCCATTAGTGTTAGGTTACCTAAGTGCCAACGGAGTAAAACTCTAGTTACGTTAGCATTTCATGTAGTTATCAAACCAAAAACACTAACAAATGGTTAAATGTAGCTGGAAAACCGGCCATAAGTCGCACAATCGTGAAGAACATTACTCTTAGATCTATTGTATGAGCAATAAAAAAATGCGTTGCTGTAATTTTACTTGAGTAGAGCGTGACTCTTAATTTACATTGTGACTTAGGAATATGTGTGTCGATGGATATATCTGAATCAATCATCACTTAGCCACGTGCTTGTTACAAACACTGGCAGCCATCAATAATGCTTTACTCTTTGTTTATATTGAAGACCAAATGACCGTGCAGTGGATACTGGCATGTGTGTGAAGTGCGCACTAAACGACCACCCGCAATTCAACCACGTGCTTACGACAAAGCGAAATTATATTTTAAAAGGGTTAAGCCGCTTTGTGATTCAAAATGCATTCTTACACGACTTTGATTGTAGCAATCAAATTTTGCAAAGCTATTTTTTAATTCTTATATTTTTACCTGCATCATAATAACCACCCCTCAATGATTGTATCATTAAAAAACTTTTTAATAAAACTTTAGGGTTTCTTTCTAAGGGGGAGAACCAATAAACAAAAAAACAATGATTATAATCTGTGCTAGTCTGTGGGCATAGTCGATGATTCTCGCTGAGCTGGTTTTAAATTAACATCGATGTCAATAACTTTACAATCATCTTTGATTTTAAAATGCATGGTAGCGGCCGAATATAATCGCTACCAAAGCGTGCCCATACACAATTGTGAATCATGCGGAACATTCATTTCGATCGTCGAATAATCATCGTTAGTCTTAAACGCTGTAAAGAGTACTGATTGGATTGACCGTTGTATGACATTACCAGGGTACAGTCCAACTTTATGTTGAGTATACAAAAGTCATTAACCTAAAAATTGACCTGATAGATCTCTTCGGCTTTTATGGTTATATTAATTAATATTTAAATCCATATGTATTTGAGTTATCATCTCTAAAGATCGAAAAACCTATCTTTATCGATAAATCCCTTTTTGTACTCACTCCCAATTAATTAGTGTTGATCCTAAAAATCAGTTATTGGATTCTTCCATTCATTCGAATTTTACACCTCATAATGTAAGTGCATTGTTGTTTTTAAATCCTATTAGAAGCCACTTTTAGAATTTAGTAGGAGTTGTATGGCATGAAGGGTAAATATGTAAAACATGTGAATGATTAATAGGATCATAAACATCAGCTTTGAATAACTTGCGTTACTAATGCTCCTGTGTAAAGGCACCCGAAATTGTTAACATTCCCCTCGTCGGCGGCCGGCCTCCGACTCTCAGTGTTGATGCAAAATATTTCACTTGTATTATATATTTTATATTACGTACGAATATGTCAAAGGTAGGAGAGAATTTGCATTGTCTCTTCATAAGCATTTCCAAAAGTATTTCGCGAATTTTCAGCAAAGGAACAAAGTTTTAAAGTCGTAATACCTACATACGCTGTCGTTCAAAAGTTGGGAAATAACTTCGTGGTTTTGATTTAATGCAAATGGAAATACAGCTCAGAATATATATTTTTTATTTAGAATATTAATAAAGGAGGAATCCTTTTTAATATTCACCCGCACTAATTATTTCTTAACATTTTTTCTTTAGATTACTGGAACATTTTAAGTGAATTAACTTTCATTCGATAAGTAAATACTCCCACATCTGCTTTGAGCCTGAAAAGAAATAAGTGAACATTTTTTAAATTGTTTATTTTATTTTTTGTAGTTTTGACAAACAAAAACCGAATGAATTTTGACCGCGTGGTATAAAATAGTTTTTATTTCGCTGCTGAGTTAAGTGAAAAAAACAAATCTATCCCACGAGAACCATATTTTTCCAGGATAAAACGTAGCCCATGTGCTATTCCAGACCGTAATTTATTTCTGTGCCAAACTTCATACAGGTCCATTTAGCCTTTTTGGTTTAACTTTACTAACAGCATTACGTTATCAACCATCCATCAATCAAAACAGATAGTAAGAAGTAATACATAATTTTGTATGTTTCAAATGCATTTGAAATGTGTCCACTGTTTGATCTAAACAGAATGATATCAATTACGACAGCGACTTGTTAATGCATCACTGTTAGCTCCGATGCCCCAGTCTCCCGCCAATAAGACTTAATGGCCAGACATCTAAGAATTTGATTGGGCGAGACGACGCAGGCGCTCGCTGATACACATGTGAATGCACTAATAAAAATACTGAACAGTATTATTGTTATCTTTGATTCGAAGTGTGTCGGGTGCTGAACCCGGCAACCGTTGTTATGCCAGCCAAAATAATATTAAAAGTGTAAATATTCAAAATTAAGAAAAAAGATTTTTTACGGAGTCTTGAGAACATGTTAATTAATTTGCCCAGAGATGGAATATAGAGGGGAGAAATAGTTTTAAAAAAGGTCCACTACTTCAAATATAACACATTCAATCAGCTTACCATTAATGGTATGTGTAAGAATGTTTCTGCTCGAACCACCGTTGTCGAACACAATGCAATAAAATAAAGTGACTCTAATCGAGGGCTTGAAATACCCACGCCTACATCAAAGTTAATGTCAAATGAATATGGTGACTTCGTGACACTTCATTGCTCAGCACCTTGTTTTCAAACTGTCTAACAGTTAGGAATAGAAATACATAATGTTTTAAAAAATCAAATTGCCTTTGTTAATTGACAGCATTAGCTGAAATGAATTAAGCAACAACATAAAATATAGTAAAAACAAAAATACAGGCCCTGATATTGGAAGATAATCAAGCATTGTAAGGAGGTCATACGAAATAAACAAATGTGGTACAAGCGAAACCTTTTAAAGTCCCGCGTGTGTAATTGGTATCTAACGAGACAACTTTAACTGGCCTGACTACATTAAGTTGTTCTATTTGAGAAAAAGAGGTTGATTGTCAATATGTAACACTTAATAAGCAGATCCAATGTAATTGCTTTAATAAAATAATTCCACACTAAAGTTCTATGTTTAAGATAAATAACTACAACGTTCTAAGTATTATCAGTATTAAATTAGGTCTATTTTATCGGACTTATAACGACTATATATTTCGTCAACCTAAAGCTGCTAGAACACTCTTAACTCGAGAACGTGTGTGAATTTCGAAATAACGAGATCGTTGTTGAATTCCTTATTCTGTATAGCTTGCTTTTGAAGAGTGTCATTCTGATAGAATGTAGGAGAACATTCTATTCATATTTTCGTAGTACCTAAAGATGCACGGACAATACTCGGTGTTATGTAACTTGTTACACGGGGAGCATTCATGCAGTTACTATTTGATGTTAAGAGGGAACTAGCGAACTACCGGCCGCTCGATGCGAATGTTATATCTAGAATATTACACCGCGTAACATTAGTCATATTGCAACTTTAGTGGGTCTATCGATGTTTTAAATTAACTATTGACTAAAGGCTTTATATTCTAGAAATAGAATTATAATGAACACAAGCGCAGTAAAATAAGGTTTGTTGGGACCTAATATGTGGGCAGTAGTCTCAAGATAATGTTATTATAATGATAGCGTCAGCTGGCGCCACTCTATACTAATCGTTTTTGTACTTTAAAATTGTTCACCGCACGCAAACGGAGCACGGTGTTTGCGCGCTAATAACTAATACAATGGGTATATTGTATAAAAAAAACCTATGATGTAATAAATTAAAGTAAAAACCATTGATTTCTAGTTTAGCCATCTTTCACTATTGTATCAATGTGGAACTTTATCAAAATTTAGCAAGATTAAATTAGTACGTAAGCAAACAATTACCGTTTAAATAGTTACTGTATTTTAAATTTACCAAAAATAAATATGAAAATACATTCGATAGAGTTCACTTCTAATTAGAGATTGCAAAGAGGATCTTGACCAAGAGTATTGACCTCTAATTAGCTTATATGATTCAGGCGCCGTAGAATTTAATGCAGACTTTCCTGATACCTACTATTTAAAAAAAAATAACTAATCATAAAAACAATGAACGTTTCTACGGATTACAAAAGTCGATGAAATTTCACGAATTCGTTGTGAAATTGCACTTACTAGGGACCTTTTGGATGTTAACGTTAGTGTTATGGTAATTATTTACGTATATTCTGGGTAACGTAAATAAACGCATAACTCCGTTACCGACTATGTCGAAACAGACGTGAGCGTAAATGATGCGTAACATCTACCCGTGGGTTTCGGCTGCGGCTGTCTCTTGCATGCTCTTTGAGGAAGCTGAGATAACAATATGCTTTGTACAGTTGTTTCGTCAGTGGAAATTCACAGAAAGCGAGAGCGCAGTGTTTTGTATAATAGCATCGTAGTGAGAGTAAGCCGCTTTGTTTGCGTCATGTCGGTGATAAAGATAAGAAGGGAGTTTAACCAAGGATGTTATCATGTTGCTGTAAACATTGATAACTTACCCTACGTGTTTTGACTTGCGACTTCAGTGAAATAAGGCATTGTATTGAATATTGTTTTTGTAAATTTTTGTGACCAACAACTTTTAAAATTAATTTTAACGTTAAGTACCGGTATTTCACTTAAGTTTCTTATGTTAATCAACAAAACTGGTAGTAGTTGGTCAACTTATTTTATTTCATATTTTTACTTCAACTTGTAATTATCACCAACTTTTGCAATTTATTTTCTTGACAGCATTTCCATTTCAATTTTTCAGTTAACCCACAAACTTTTTGTGAACCTGAATTTCCGGATTTAATTGGCGTCCAATTTAATTTGCTGACATTTCGAGTGTTTTACTACGTTTACGGTCTCGTCGGGCTGAGGTGCTTGATGCACCGATGTTAATAGGTCCAGGCCACCATCACGTTTTAATTACAAAATTTTAAAAGTACGCCATCGCTTTTACGAACAAGTGAAAAGCTGATTACAGCTATATTTCCTTTAATGTAAAAGTAATTAATATTTTTAAAGTGTGTATCCACATATTATTGATCACGGCCGAAATCAACATATTATCTTTGAGATCGATCCGAATATTATAATATTTTAACTACTGCTAATGAAACGGTGTACAACAGTTATTCTATCGTACTCTAAACAACATATCATGTTCCGATTGCCATTTCGATCTTTTGGATCGACGAACTTTTAACCAAATGGATTATTAAAAATACCACAGACGGTCAAAAAATATTCGTGGTATTTTCTTCACGGATACAAAACGATTTTTGCAATGCATTGTAATCTCTTCAATACTTTCTGTGTTTTTATTTGCAATAAAGTAAAATATGTTGCATTTATAATAATTGTTTTGTCCAGGTTAAACCAAGAGATAAAAGGCGGCGCGTGGTGTCCCAAGTCTCAGATAACAACGGAATCGACGGAATGGCTGGAAGTGAACCTGCATTCGGTTCACGTGATCACGGGCACCGGAACTCAGGGCCGTTTTGGGAACGGCCAGGGACAGGAGTACGCGGAAGCCTACGTTCTCGAGTATTGGCGACCTAAATTGGCTAAATGGGTCCGATACAGAGGCGCCGATGGCCAAGAGGTAATTAATATTTACTACTAATACTTTAATGATATCTATATATCAGTATATTAGACAAAATATCAATAATATAATAATAATTATTTAGGTACATTTTTACGTTAGAAATTTAATGCAATTAAAGTACAAAAGCAGAGTTTCTTCTTTTTATCTTCATTATATGGCATTAAAAGGTAAGGAGTAAAAGGTTAGCATGGTATAGGCATGTTATGAGGAGGGATGAATCGCATGTAACAAGGAGAACGTTAGTTATGAGTGTGGAAGGGTACACCGGTAGAGGTAGACCTAGAAAGAGATGGATGGATTGCGTGAAAGGTGACATGATCAATGAGGGAGTGAAGACTGAGATGACGTATGATAGAGTTATGTAGGGAGTATGATAAGGAGGATGATGATGATGGTATATGGCATTAGATTGATTGAGTTTATTTTATGAAATTGATGTAGTATTTTATGACGCCAATTAGTAGTAAAATAAAAGCTTGCGCGTTCCGTTTCATTTGACGTTAAAGGAAATTCTTGCAACTCTTTCATTTGATGTTAAAAGAAAAATTTTGCAACTCGGATTTGCGATGCGCAAATACAAATAAAAATTCGTTATTAGTTTGTTTGTGTATTATAAGAAGCCGGGAAATGCTAGTCGGGCATACGCTTTATGCAAAAAGTTTCAACTCAAGTGAATAAGCGGAAGAAGAACTTTAGTGGAACTTCTTCGGCCGTTTCATAGCGAGTTAGCAAATAAAATCTTTCCAGTCACGGCAGATGTAACCTGCGGCAGCCGCATATTGCAATGAAAACATTTTGATGACGTCTTCTTTCTTTATTATGATCTTGATGCTGGAGGGTATTCTGGCCCTAATTGGTTTTCGCCTAAGATAATATTAGAATTCGTAATATTTGGGTCAAAACTGAGCCCTTTACTGAATTTACGATGTAAAATTTACAATTGTAAAACATGCATATTACCTTATTTTATTTAAAAGTAACGATTAATGGCTTAAATGAATTTGAAAGTAAACTATACTATGATATATTTATAAAATCGACATGGCTGAATAAAGTATAATTTTCGGTGACAACCACATTAAGTTCTTTTATGCAGATTCTCTCGGGGAATGCGAACACTTACCTTGAGAAGAAGAATCACTTGCAGCCACCGATATGGGCGTCGAAGATACGCTTCATACCTTACAGTTCCCATCGACGAACTGTATGTATGAGAGTCGAAGTGTACGGCTGCTACTGGAGCGGTGAGTAACTTTTTTTCTAATAAACAAAATTCAATCCTTTAAGTCTCTTCAACTGGAGTAACGACGTTCTACTACTATATATGGTACATAGTGTTATAAGGCTAGCTTAGGGTTTCGTTTATTAATCAGGTGATGGTATTAATCCACTTTTTGACACCCCTTTGGTGATGTGGTGAGGTATATTTGGAAATGTACATGTACAGTACTTACGTACATGGTAGAGATTTATAGCGCGATGTCAACAACCAAATAATAATGTGAGATATCGTAATTGCGTTAGCGTTTGATTGTAAGACCTTTCGACCCGCATCTGAGACATCGTATACAAAACAAGTTATTGTAACATTGTTGTAATCAATTAGTTTGATTTTGTCACCACAAACATCTAAATATACTTTAATTCGATAGTGTCCAGTGTGACAAACAGCTAATTTAAAAAAATCAACTGAACTAGTTTAGAGAAAAATAAGTGAGATCATCATCATCTCCTCCTCCTTATCCTAGTCCCGTAGGGTCGGCGCACCGAGTTTTCGTTCTCCAAATAACTCTGTCATCCGTCATCCGTCATCTGAGCCATCACTCCCTTCTTGATCTTGTCCCCTTTCACGCAATCCATCCATCTCTTTCTAGGTCTACCTCTACCGGTGTACCCCTCCACATTCATAACTAACGTCCTTTTTGTTACATGCGATTCATCCCTTCTCATAACATGAAAAATAAGTGAGATATTGATTTTATTGTGTTGGCAACATATATTTTTTTTTTACTACAAAACCTCTGTCAAATTAAGGATTAATAACAACAATTTAATTTTTTACATACTAGCGGCAATATCATTGTTAGATACAAGTTATTTGCAATTAGTGCGTTCATGGTAGTTTCGACGAATGCGTTCTATCCGGTGTAATGAGAATAGTTTCTGTGATTCCGTTTGTGGAAAATATCTGATGTATTTGCCCAAAATCTGATTTACTAGTCATAATTAACTATGTGTTTAAAAATAGAAATTCTAATTAAAATCAATCAAAGGTATCGACGTGTAACGTATGTTACAAAAATTAAAGGAGTTGTGTATAAGCGGGTCTTATCTTCGAAAGTCAATTTGCAGGAAAACATTTAAATACAAAAGATGAAAAAGGTATTTTGTTTTAAGTCTATTTTTAAAATGTATAATAGAAACTAGCTGATCCTTGTATCAATTATAATGCAACATACAATTGCAAATTATATAATATATAATATATAAATATATATAATATATAAATATTATATAATATAATATATAATTATATATAATATATAAATAACACCGAAACGCCGTAAGCGTAGGTTTTTTAGTATTAAATGTAAAGAAAGATTGTTACTGATGAATACCGGTGCCCACGACACAGGCATTGCCTAGTGTGGGCATCACTAGATTAAGCATGTCAACGCCAAATTGTTATTATTTAAGTTAGTTAAATGTAATGTAGTAATGTAATGTGTTTAAAATTAAATAAATTTCATTTCAATTTCATTTCAATTTCAAATTGGATAACAATTATCACAATATTATCAATTGTGTAGCAACGCATAGACTCACGAAATATTTTTTTTTATTTAACAAAAAAATAAATAGATTAGTAGAAAATAGCTAGAGTTCATTATCCTTCTTGAATGTCTTAATATGTAGGTATTTATACTTGAGTGTCAGCGAGTTGGCTAAACTTTTCGCAGGCATTCCGAAAGAGATTACCACGGCACAGCGTAATTGAGGAACGCCTGATATTTTTCAATTTAAACATACGGCTAAGCATCTTCAGCACGCGTGCACTAAGTGCAATGACATATATCGTAAACATCCCTATTATTATTGTCTAACTAACAATACCAAATCAACCCGTCAATATGTTGGTCTTTCCTTTTGTTTAAATAATTTGACTTTGCAGTTTAGTCGAGAGGTGCCAAAAGTGGTATCAGTTACACGTCTACCTAGAGCGCTGGCCTGGGTAGGCTAACCGCCTACCCTAATGCCAGCCCAGTTTGTGGATGTAATCTTGCTAAACGCCTGATACTGTATCGCTCTTAAATACACAAGAAAAAGCTGTATCCATCATGTTTGCTTAATTTACGCCGTAGTTACAACATTCGTACTTGCATATAATGTAAAAAGCTTCGGCTTATGAGAAATATTATTCTGGTTTTTAATGGTAATGTGTGGGCAATTTCGGGGAAGTTACAGTTGGTAGTTGCGGCATGCGAGCCATTATTAACGTAAAAAGCGGCAAATTGCACCGCTTTTAATCATACATATACGTTTTCACAGGAGCTTGTTGATTTTTTGCTCCCGCTTTCCATATTAATATGGAACATTAGTCGCTAGACTCAATTTTAAAACATGACGTGTACAGATAAGGTCCATAATTTAGTCCTTGCACGATATAGGACAAAAGTGGTCTAAAATATTTCATATTTCTTATTCTTTACGAACCAAAACGTCACTAAGAAAACCTTAACACAATTTCATTATAATCTGCCCAGTAGTTTAGAAGTGTATGGGAACAAACGTACATTTTTATCTATATAGATAGAATACTTGTGGATAAATTCAAATATTAGTTTGTAAATAAATTAAATATGTAAGATTTGCTTGTATTTTAGGAATTAGAGCTAATTAAGCAATTGGGTCACTTGATCCATTGAGAATTAACTCCTTGCAAATAGTAATTATAAATCAGAAATTCCATAAATAAGTTAACCTTAACTAACTGGGTACTACATTTAATGCGCACAGCTGTTGTCCATAAGTTATCCTCTTGAGGGGATTTTTGTTCTACTGTATAGTGGGTAAGGGCAAGTGTCTTAATATGAAACCTTTAACACGGCATTGGTTTAAAATTAAAACTAGCACTATTGTACGATCATTGGCTTGCAAAGGACTGCTTTAAATTCGCCACTGAGGCCATATAACGTCAGCGCTTTCCGAGCCCTTAGTACCAGGTATGGTTTCTTATTTACATTCCATTGTTTGGGAAAGCTAAAAATACCTAAATACCTAGTATAACTAACGCTTAACCAAGACAAGTTGTAATTGTTTTAAAGTATTAAAAGTGTTCTTGTCTTGCGGTATATTTTAACAGGATCATAACAAAGTTTCTAACAAGAAAACTGACAAGCTTAAATGTTTTTGACGTGAGCGGTTTCTAACTTTTTAAGTAAGCAGACTCTCATTATAAGAAAGTTATAGTTCACTAACAATTACAGAGCTGCATTTTGTACGAGGATGTGCTATCCAAGATATTTTATGATAACAACCTATTCATTAAAATTATTCATCAGCTTTAAGATTGAGTAGCATTTCCTGCAAATGAACAATCGCGACAAGCTCACACACACACGCACAACCTATATACAATTTCCTTGCCCATGAGTGAATTTACAAAAGCACCGGCCAGGTGTCGGCACCATTGTACAAACGCGCTTAGAATTATAAATAAAAAGCCATTGTATATTTGTCATACACTTTATAATATTATGCTGCATACAAGCTTTTATTCCTTTTGTTTCGAATTGCAAGAGAGAAAAGCACGAATTGTAGGGACAGTTGCAATTTTTAACTCTTAGAGAAACTTAAAGGAGAGATTCTCTAACGTGTTGAGATGAAAAATCCATGTATTAAATTAGTTGGTACATAAAATTAAATATACAAACATTACTGTAGATGGTAGGAGAGACGTTACTTTCCTAGAGTTAATGTTCAAACATTTTCCGCGCATGACTTCTTATTTAACTGCCGTATTGCCTTTGCTTTTGAGAAATACAAACATGCTGCGGTAGTTCGCAGCTGGAAGACTTTATCGACGACTATTTGACTCGTGTTTCCATTTTAAATGTTTACACATCGTTAAAATATGAAAATATAAATAATTGGATAGATATGAAAAGTGAAGTATAGCGATATAAAAGAAATAAAAAATAGTTTCAAATGTATAATGTTGTCGCTGAACTACTCATTGAGAAAGTTCTGTTAAAATTTTGTTCTCTAGTGTTCATCTCGGCAGTTGCATGATTAATCTGTTATTAAGTACGATAGAGTGTTCAAGCAGAATATTTACCATAAATACTTGTGCATGCATGCACTTATGCAAATTTCCCTTGTGGTATGCAAAGCGTTAAGGGTATAATAGTAAAAGGTAATTAATAAGCACAACTGACAAGTTGTCGCTTGTGCATAATGCCTAAAACTTAATGATTTAAATATCACTACCATCTAGTTATGGTTTTATACTTACTGCCTCAGAGTTAGTTAAACGAGTCCCTTAGTGTAGATTTTTCGTAGTGTACAAAAGGTTCCCTTAGCAACAGTAAAAGAATGTTGAGTGCGGCAGTTGAATCGGGATTTTCGTGTAAGATTTTATAGAAAAAAATAATTAAGTATGAAATTAAATATTGTTTAAGTAAATCCTAGCTTTACGTAGGGTTAATTATGTCATGATTTCATTAGTATTTTTGATTACAAAAATGTCTGTTTTATAACTAAATAAATAGAATATTAAGTTGGACGAAATATACCAAGCGCATTTAGTTTTTTGATTAAAATAACTTCTAATTAAGTCGTCGGGGACGTTGCTGACGTTTTACCGCAATGTTCTTTTTTTCATAATGAAACTTTTTTTATATCTTTAATTATAACTTGATAATGTTTGTTAACAGTTGGGATAGTTGCATATTCAATGCCGAAAGGAGATAAACGATCGAACGGAATAGAATTAACCGATATGACTTACGATGGACAATGGGGTGAGGAACTTAAAGGAGGTTTGGGTCAATTGGTAGACGGGCAGTACGGCGGTGACGAGATTCGGGAAGCTGCCCGGAATTCTGCCTGGGTGGGCTGGAAGAAGGAGTCCCGGCCCAATCCTCCTGTTATCACATTCGAATTCGATAAAGTGCGCGAATTCAGCGCCGTACACTTCTTTTGCAACAATCGCTTTATGAGAGACGTCCAGGTAAGAAAAAATGATTAATAACTTTTTTTAAAGATACGCCTGAGGTTATAATGAAGTGATTAACTGTGGATTAACACAGTCTATTTAAAAACAACGACAATACAATAAAAGTGATGTGACTATGTAATTATACGGCAATGGGAGGTAAGGCGACAATTCCTTAATATTTGCCATATAATTTCAAAAACTTGGGTACCACTACAATTGACAGATAAAATCAATACATCTTTAGATCCAGAGGTAGTTAAGATATTTAAAAAACATGTCTAATCCTAATACCAACATTTCAATTCAATTTAATGTCGATTCATTATTTTATTTTTTAAAGAGGACATTTTCTGTTCAAGGTTTTCTCCGAAGCTATTATAACGTTTTCGATCGGCGGCCGGCACTTTCAAGACGAACCTATCCGTTATACTTACGTCGAAGATAGCATATTTGAGAACTCGCGTAACGTCAGTATAAAACTTCACCATCGTATCGGAAAGTGGGTGAGAATTGAACTGCGTTTCGCTGCCAGTTGGATACTGATCAGTGAAGTTGTATTCGATTCGGGTAAGTCGGTATTCTACTATTTTTCAATACTTTTCAATAGAGTACCTATTTACACATATTTTTAATTAACATTAACTAGTTGGTTATATTTTCTTTTGTATGTATAAGAACATTTACCAAACTTTATCATTTTTTTATGTATTATAAGTTATTATTTTTTAAACATACCTTTTAAATTTTACACGGAATCTTGAACGTAAAAACCAGTACGAACGGAAGCAAAGCGAGTAATGGCAATCGAAGACATCATTATCTCGTTTTGGGTCTTTGCTATAATGTATATCATTACTTTATTGAAGATATTTCAAGATTTTTTTAAAAATAAACTTTACTAAGAGAGGTCAACATGTATTTGTTCTATAGCCAGTTTTATTTCAACATTGACAGATGTCGCTCAAGGCAATTACACTCCAGAGACCGTGAAATCAACGGGTGGTAAAGAAAAAACTAAATCGAGTACAAACAAAGATTTACCGATATCGACTGCACATCAAGAGGATCCTTTATACATGGCTATAGTTGTGGGGGTTTTAACAGCTCTAGTGATACTTTTAGCAGTCGCTGTGTTCCTTATAGTGCATAGACATAGACACAGAAAGTGTTTCGCTTCGCCATTAGCGAAGTCTACCATCTCCCAGAAGAGAACGGTGACTGACACATACAACCCTTGTGGTACATCAATGTTGCCTGATAACAAAATGATTCTAGATTGCCCTCTAGATGTGAAATCAGACGAATATCAGGAGCCATATCAAGCGCTTAAATGCGCTCCGTACTTTAATTACAGCACAGTATTACTAGAGATGAAAGACTTTGTTAAGGACTCTAGTACACCTTTATCAGGTAACTTTAAAGTGTTTTTACTGCTAAAAATATATATTTCGAGCTCATCTACCGTATAATATTTGACAAATGGGTTCAAATTAAAAAAATGGTTAAAAAACTCCGATCACGTGGTCGAGGGTTCGAATCCCGCCATTCCACTATTGTAAATCATATCCTAGCACAAGCCTAGAGCTTAGTTGGTTAAAGATACTTTAGTAAACTTGCTTTCGCCCGCGATTCCGTCCGCGTGGAATTAAAAAAAACAAAAGTGAGTAGCCTATGTGTTCTTCCAGATTATGCCTACATCTATGCCAAATTTCATTAAAATCTGTTCATCCGTTTAGGCTACAAACTCTAATAAACATCCATCCATCTAAACTTTCGCATTTATAATATTATTATTAGTATGATTAACAAAAATCTACTAATATTTTTAATTAAAAAAAATTGTCATTTACCCCTACAATGTTTTAAATATGATCATTGTCGTATCCGCAGATAGTTCTAACTACGAGTACGCGGTGCCGGAGTTGAGCTCCGCGCCGTTGCTGACGAAACGTCGTCTAGCTGATAGCCTGTCGGGGCGCACTACAGACCCACTTTCCGACCATGATCCTGAGATGGGGCTCTCACGAAGATCTGCACCAGCCTCCATACGCTCTAAGATCAGCACTAGGGTAAGTCATTCATTTACGAACGGCCGTACCTGTCGGTAATCTATCTATACTATATAATAAAGAGAAAACACACACTACTTAGTGAAGTAGGATGTCAGCAATCACAGTATATTATTGAATAATTCTTTTTATAATAAATAGCCCTACACTTAAGACACGCTTATTTTCACGCTATTAAACTTAGGGAGTAAATAATTTGGAAAAAAACCGTCACGCCGGAAAGGCACAAAAATTAAAATCTGACAACATTAAAAAAGCAAGGTTGTCATGGTAGCGGTAATTGTTATATAATGTCAAAGGCCATCGTTGTCATTTGTGCATTTGGATTTTGACATTTGCAATTGAAAATTTCACGTATGTTAACAATTAAATAAAGTTTTCATAATTACATGCCGACGAAGCCACACGCGAACAGCTCATTTTATATAAAGTCCATAGATAGGGTTGTTTTAGGTAACGGGATTCAGGATAGACGAACACCAATATGTGCCTGAACCCGGTATCAGGCATGTAGCTCTCATGACAGCCCTAAGGCATTTTCTAATGTACAAAACGGCCATATACGTCAACATTTTACTGTCGCTATTGCAAGCTTCAATCAATCGTCGGCTGTAATTTAGCGTTGACTATCTGTGGTTGTCGAACATCAATTTAGTAACGAACTGATACCCCCCGTTCGTGTATGGTCGCTCTTACACACCTAAATACACGTGCGCTTTGATTAATGTTATGAAAAGACGTATTAAATATTAGGGATAAAAATTTTGCAGCTATTGTTCAATGGAGATTAAGTCAAAATTTAATAGCCTATTTTATTGGTTGTTCATTTATATTGTTTTGATTGTCCATTCGTACTGTATTTGTATTTGTGTATCTTTCTTATGATACTTTGTTCGACAGTCGCCGAGCCAACAAGAGGTGCTGATAGATTTGAAGCGACGTCTGGAAACGACGAGTGTTATAGAATTCCCGCGGCATAGACTGCGTATGATATCGAAGCTGGCAGAGGGCACTTTTGGCACGGTAAATGAAAATAAAAAGGCCTAATAAGGACCTAATTAACGTAGTGTATCATTCCCATATATGTTTATTTTATTAGTTACTAGCTTTCGCCCGCGACTCCGTCCGCGTGGAATTAAAAAAAAACAAAAGTGAGTAGCCTATGTGTTCTTCCATACTATCCTCTACATCTATACCAAATTTCATCGAGATGCGTTCAGCCGTTTAGGCTACAAACTCTAACAAACATCCATCCATCCATCCATCCATCCATCTAAACTTTCGCATTTATAATATTAGTATGATTATTAATATATTAATATTAAATACAATTATCATAGTAACAGCTTTAAGTGTAAATTAAGATAAATCTATCCCAAAGGTCTGTAAATTATACGAAATATAGTAAATATTTATATTATCTGTATTTGTATACTATATATAATACATTTATATTGGTTATTATTTATTATATTAATATTAAGTATTGACACCGTAATAGAGGAATACAATAAAAGCCGCAATTTCAATACTGTAGTTTCATTGTTTTCTATTACCTCTAAAATATTCGTATAAGAGTTTTATAAATATATCTAAACAATTGAATCTAATTTATGTATCAAATATATATAGTATTTCTACTTTCCAAAATTATTGTGTTTTAATTAATGTGTTTTCTCTATTAATATATTATATTTGTTTGTCCAGGTGTATGTCGCGGAAGCTGACGGTGTGCCAGAGTATAATGGTATTGTGACGTCAGAGAAGAGATTGGTTGCAGTCAAATTTCTATGCCACGATGCCACCCTCAAGGAGAGGTATATCATGTATGACGTACTTTTATATAGTATTTTTACTATCACTATATCTCTATCATAACTCATACCAGGGGTTGGTAACCTTTTTACTATGGAAGTGTTATTTTTTTGAGAACAAAAAATTTATATTGAATTGTTTTAGTTTAAGGTTTCCGACCTCTGATCCTTTTTGGATCATATAATGGCATTTTTTTAACGAACAAATTAAAATTAATTGTAATAGACTTGTACATTTAGTTCTATAATATATTATAAATAATTATCATACTAAACATTCACGCCATAAAACTTTCCTAATCATTCTATACAAATTTGTATAAATCATTAATTTTTATTTTATTTTATTAGGGAGGAATTTGAGCGAGATGTTCGTATTCTCGCGGCACTATCATCCCCCTATCTGGCGAGGGTTCTAGGAGCTTGTAGGACCCCACCACTAGCTGTGGTCTTAGAATACCTAGAATTAGGTGATTTATGCGCTTTCCTACGATCAGCGCCACCGCCATCTATCGGCACATTACTACATATATCAACACAAATTGCAACCGGCATGCAATATTTGGAATCTTTGAACTTTGTACATAGAGATTTGGCAGCTAGGTAAGTTTTAATTTAAATATCGTTCGATAAACTTATCTAACTCTATAGTCGAGAAACTAGAATACACTAATGCCACCTGTCTAGGTAACTTTAGAGTTCCTGACCTTGTTTTTTTTATTTTTTGTAAAACTGGAACGAATGTTACTTCGGATTCGTAAGAACCGCTTCTTTTAGTATTTGGAATTTAAGAGTGGTATCATTTAAAACACTAATACATAGTTTAATGTCGTTTCAATAACATAGATAAATCTATGCTAAGATAAATTATGTATTCATTTTTCGCGTACATTAGCGCGGAATTAAAAAATCTTAATTAGTAGTTTTTTTAAATAATATCCGTTTAGTGTTAAACATTTCTGGGGATGTAACAAATCTATCTAATACCTACAATATTTATACTAATATAATAAAGCGTGAACACACACTTCTTTGTTACCTAAGATGACAGCAATTACTGCATATTTATGAATAATTCTTTTTTTAATAACAAGCCCTACACTAACGTCACGCTTTAGGCTATATATTTTCACGCCATTAAACTTAGGGGTTAAATATTTTGGATAAAACCCTAATGTGGGAAAGAGACCATAAGTTGCTGCCAACATCAAGGAAGCAAGATTGCCATAGTTTGTCATCATGTCATGTCATTTTGACATTTGATAATTTGACAATGTAGATAAACAATGACAGTTTTTATAATTTCACGCGGATGAAGCCGCACGAGAACAGCTAGTTAGTAATAATGTTGTTAATTTTCAGGAACATTCTAATCGGTAAAGGCTATCAGATAAAGATTAGTGATTTCGGCACTGATAATGAGATGTACACTTGTGATTATTACAAAGTAGAGGGTCGTGTGCCTATCCCCTTGCGATGGGCCGCGTGGGAAACATTATTAGGGCATTATACCACTAAAAGTGATATGTGGGCATTTGCGGTGACACTGCATGAAATATTCACCCTCTGTAGACGAAGACCTTATGAACATCTCACTGACAACGAGGTATGTTAATAGCTTTTGACTAAATAAAAATTAGCAATAATATGTGTTCTTTCAAACTATGTTCTACATCTATACCAAATTTCATCGAGATCTGTTGAGTTTTGATGATATCTTCTAATATCCATTCATACACCTCAATTTTGCATTCATAATATTGTATTGTATGGATGGATGTTTGTTAGAGTTTGTAGCCTAAACTGCTGAACGGATCTCGATTAAATTTGGCATAGATATAGAGGATAGTCTGGAATAACACATAGGCTACTCACTTTTGTTTTTTTTACACAAATAGTAATATCCAAAGTATTAAAAACACAAAAAAAAATAATATAAACAATGAATATAATAAAAATCAACCAATTTCAGGTGTTTGAGAATTTATCTCACTTACAAGCGGATGATGGTCTATTTGAATGCATCGAGCGGGCGCCCGGCATACCTCGGGATCTTTACGAGCTGATGAGGGAATGTTGGAAACGTGACCAGATGGAAAGACCCGATTTTGTGGAAGTCAACCTGTTCCTTCAACGCAAGAGTTTGAACCACGCGACCACGTGACGGGATCACGCGGCTTGCCCGCTTTATAACTTCGGTTACTAACAAACCGCCCGGGGCAAAGGTAACCGTTGCACTTGCTTCACACACGACTATCAAGTAACTAGGTTTTAAATACTAACAATTTAGACTTCACATTTCATATCAAATATCCCAATTTATACCAATTCTTTTATATTTCTTTTAAATCTTCAAATACATTTTAATTATCTCTAGTCGAGTTTGTTTAAAATGTGAAAGTAATAAATGTTTTCATAAATATCGGAATATATTAAGAGTGTCGGTGGCACAGGGGTTTGAGCATTTTGCTTGTAATCTACAGGTATTGTGTTCGAATCCCGCATGTACTAATATGATTTTCTAATTTCATATGTACATTATTTACTCAGCGTTCTTACGATAAAGAAAAACATGTTTCCAGCACATATTGGAGAAAAAATTCCAAGATATGTCTGAAGTCAACCCGCAGTGGGCAGCGTGGTTGATTAAGGCCTAGTCACACCTAACTTATCGTAGTCCTTGAGCCCCTCAGTAGGAACCTATAGTAAACATCGCGACTTCGTCCGCGTGAAATTAAAAAATAATAAAATAGCCTATGTTACTAATAACGTAGCTTTTTAATGGTGAAAGAATTTTTGAAATCGCCCCAACTGTTTTTGAGTTATTTCAATACATACAAAAATACAAATCTTTCCTCTTTATATTAGTATAGATATAGATTATACTTATTTTCTTGAATTGAGATGGAAATAGCATATAGTAATAATGTGAAGTCTAAAATTAAGTTTCGTATTTAAATTAATAAGATGTGACTTTATTGACAATTAATAAATCCTAATACGAGCTCTATTTTAATAAAATTATTCCTCACTCTCACAAAAACCTAGTCCTAATAAGTTTAAATACAAAAGCAATAAGTGATATTATACCCCCTAAGTAAATTCGAACTATTATATGTTTTATAAGAAAATGTGACAATTTTAATAATTGTTATATTTTATATCCCTAATGTTACATATCAAATTTTAAAGTTTATTAATCCAAATTTAATAATAATATTAAATTATTATTTTTATACTTTACCCTTAAAGTCTTTAAAGTCATATCTAATGTGGAAATGTTTAAAGTGAAGTAAGAACAACGCTCCTTTGATCATTAGCCCCGGAAATAACGTAATGATCGACCTGCTGCACTCAGAGTAATGGTTACATCGATTAGCGGAGATTTCTCTAATACAATGTCTCCCTTAGTGGCCACTTAACTCTCTGAGAACGGCGACATCAACCTAACGGATGCAACAAATGTACTTAAAAATTATAACACCTGAAATATATTTAATAAGTACGATTTAAATGCGTTAAGTGTATGAAATAGGAAATATTTAATGTAGCTTATAATAAACATTCATTAGTCATTAATAATTAAGTCAAGTTCGACAATACGAAGTATGCTTCAATACACAGGAATCGGATATTAAAAAAAAAATATTTATGTCTTAAAAAATGTAAGATTCATATAATTATATGGAATTAGTCAATTTAAAAATATCTCTATTCAATAATAAATCCATTTTACAGTATATTTTAAGAAACAAATATGTTATGTAGTTGATTATTTTTAATAGCTATTGTAATTATTATTTGTTGTTAGCTGATTACCAAATAGGTACCCAGCGATTTTATATCTTATTATAGACGTGGAAGGTTTATTTTTACTTGTACAATAAGATTTTAATGCGATTCACAACCGATAAAGACCAAATTATGTTTGTATTACACTTCATTTTTACAGTTTAATGCTGAGACAAGAATCGAATAAGTTGACTTTGTTCTCACTTTAAAATATAATTATTTTGATATAATAATACAGTAAAATTATTTTAAACAGTTCTGTGGTCGCGCTTAACTTATGAATTTTTAACATTCTTCGTTGATTATCACGTTGAAACTTAGTATATAGGTAAAACTAATAGATACCTCCCCGATACAAACCCCTTTCTTACGGCCTGTACATAAATAAAAGTTGCCTCCGTAAGGTTGTTTGTCTATAAATAATTGAACAATTTTAGTCCACTTCTCTGTGGCCATTTGATCTCCGTTACAGACTGATTTATATGTATTTAATGTGCGTAGATATAAACAACTGTTGCTATCTTTTATAAGCATTTAGTTGTATGAGGCTTATTGAAATTCGAGATTCATTGAGGCTCTTTTCAACCGGTATTATTTCGCGTGTATGTATTACATTTTGAAAAAAAGATTCGTGTTTTCCTCCGGCAGTGCGATTAACTTATCTGGCCTAATAGTGAAACTACTAACTAAAGTAACTCTCGAACGCATCGGAGAATATTCAAATCCTTGTAACGTCAACTACATAAATATTTATACATTTAAATCATTGTCTTGACCTTTTCATTTTGTACCTTTGTCAATGCACTTATGTAGCTGACTGTACTTTCTTATCAAATATGTATCACATTGTTTCCGATAGAACTGAGACAGCGTTTCACCTGGCCAGATAAATCAGTCGCAGTACCGTTAGTCTGGTTTAATATTTAATTGCTTGTTTATATTATAAATAGCTGTAAATGAATGTATGACAATGAAATGCTGAGCTTAGGGGCTATCACAGGGTTCTGTGTGTTGCCAATGGTGTGTGGAATGTGTGCGTAAATGGTTATAGTTGATAAATTGCGCAATGAAATAATAACGAATAGACATAAGTGGTCAGTTCTTCCTGCACTATCCTCTAAAGTAAACTTAAATTAAAACCGTTTAGACCCCTTATATGAAATTAAATGAAATGTAGCGTATCAAATAAAAGTAGTTAATTCATTAAACATACCTAATGTCTCTATTATGATATAAAAATATTGACTTTAACTCACAGTTGCAATGAAATAAAGTATTGAATTATTTTAAACTTTCAAAGGGTCTATTTATAAATAGTGTTTCTTGCAACAGTTTATCACAATATTTATCAGGTAAAGTTACCAATTCTTTATATATTTTAATACTAATAATTTATTTTCATATGTCATAATATCATTGATGTGTATATGAATTGAATGGGTTTTATTAGTAAGTTTATTAGTGATACAGTCGAATCGAATGAATTATTTAAAAGGAATATAATTAGACGGATATAATTATAAGATAGTTGAAGATTTGTCTATTTTCCTTGTAGAGCTATTTCGGGGTTAGAGTTGGCAGATATTTGGACAATACGAGGCGCTGACTTAGTACCGCCGGTGCGTTAGCCGCCCGGCACAAAGCTTATTAGAATATATCACTAGTTCTTACTCTCTCTATCGTGGACCCAATCTTACGAACGGCTTAAAAATGTAAGCCTAATAAAATTAGCACTAAGCTTAGATTTAAGCAACTTTTATGACTGTTGCAACGTAGAGAATGTTTGAATAGATAAAACACACGGAACCAATGCTGTAAGTTTAAACACATAGATGTCTAATTAAAGTAGGACTGTAATATAAGTAAGCGATCACTCTATGAATCTGGCCTTATTTTTTCTCTTTATACTGTCTAGCTTGTAGATCGGAGGAACTGTGATATCTCTGGTGAGATTTCTCCTCTATATTGTTAGTTAAATATTTGTTAGGGCTCTTACAATAAAACACCCCCTGCCTTAGTAATGCTATTCTAATCCCTAATGCTGTGAACGAAATATCACTTTAGTACGAAATTATAATGTATTTTGTAAATACGAATTCTTATTGCTGATGTAAAATATTGAGCACTATATGGAAAACTTTAATTCCTAACAATGGTCCAAACTTCACTCGCTTTTTATTTGTACTATACGAATATACAATTTCTATTTAGATAAAAAATAATTAGTCTTAGAAATACTTCTTATGCTTTAATCTTTATTTTATAGAATGTAAAACGTGTATTTGTCGAAATGCTTAATTTTCATAATCAAAGTTTTATGATAAAAAGGTTGATACCAAATGCAGTATTTTTATTTTATACTCTACATCTTTGTACCCGAAATAAATCAATAATCCGATTGTACTGTATTTATTTCCCTTTATATCTAGATATTTAAGAATCACTGATATTAAAAACCATGAAAAATAAAGAGGTTTATGTCAACCTATGTTTTTGGTAAATACAAGTTTAATGACTTGCAACAAAGAAAAATATACAATCATCATATTCTATTGGTGGCTGACATACTTTGAGTTGCTCATACAATATACTACGCATCATTTTTTAAACGAAATCCCACTTTTTATACACTCAAGTCCCTAATGGTCATTTTTTTTATTTTATATACTTACAAAGTGGCAAACGAGAAAGCGGCCACCTAAACCCGCCGAAACAGCGAAGCCACCGCTGCCCACAGACATCCGCAATTGCAGATGCGTCGCACGGGGGAGGAGACGCACATAAAGAGGATATTTCTACTTCCTACGCGTCTCCTCAACCGTCAAATCCACTTTCCCATCCAATCCCTACCTTATAAGAAAAGGGTGGAATATGTGGGAAAATAAATTTAAACAAATATTGTATTTAACCGACACTTGCAGACGGTGCTGGTCCCATATATTATTTCATGACTAAAGTTGCCAGCTTTTATGATGAGGATAACATTAACCCTAAATATCCACTGTCCAATTACTCGCCGGTTTTCGGCTATCGTCGATGTCTATGGAATGTTCAAACTAAATTATTATCGATAAACTACTTTGGATGATGCATTTACATTTGCTGCACGAATATAATCACAAGGTGATAAAGCACCAACACATTCGTACAATTGTTTTATGATTGGAACTTTAGTGTGCAATGTTTTTTGTATGAGTGCATCAGCAGCGGAAACTCACTGTTGTATAGATCAGTAAAGCATACAATTATAGGAAAAACAATTGAACTAAGGTACTTTTTAAAAAAGACAACTTTTTAATCGTACTGTACAGTATGGAGCATTATAGTTCTTTTGCTACGGGTTTTGAAAGCGTCCTATATTTACAAACATTGCTCTTATCGACCACTAAAAGTATCAACATCCTCTATGCTTTCAAACATGTACCTGAGAGCGAACTAGATTTTTAAGCATCAAATCAAACCTATTCTCGAAAATGAGACGTTCAGTGGTAACCTTAGCTTGCCTGCTGCAGTGCGCCATATCTGTTAAAGTCAAAGTAGTCTTACATTCCGATCAGGAAGACTCTAGAGTGGAAGACGAAGAATCACACACAGAAGCGTGGGGCACAAAAAGACGGGAAGGAACCCTTTTACCGTTCATAAAAAACTCGCATCGTGTAGATGAAAAGCAAGAATATGACGATGTCACTACGACAGAAAAAACATCTAGACAGATGCATCCTAATGAAATGATATTTCCTCTAATCTATCGCCAGGCTCATATAAACAGTATGTTTAAATTTGGAGAAAATTGGTACACTTGGTCGACTGAGAAGAGAACAGACGGTTCAAAGGCGACAAACTACTATATTTGCTACGATGAACCGAAACATTGCGATGAAGTAGGATGGGTGAGTTGGAATATATATTGTTGAACACACGAATCCAGATTTTATAGTTATATGGTTTTTAACACAAGTTTGCAAATCTATGCGTTTATGCGTTTCTAATTTTACAGGAACGGACTGATGGTGTGCCCAAATGCGCATTTGAAATTGATTCATTATTACCAGAAGATCGAGCTTGCATTAATAGCTTTGGTATAGAACCGCATGGCAATGGTATTTGTGACGGCGGAGAACAAATGAAGGTAAGCCGAAATATAAGCTATACATGATTTAATATACTTTTTCATCTTTTTTTACTTTTTACCGACAATAATCGTAAGTAAGGAAGTATTGAGATTGAATGTTGGCTATTTTGGTGGAGGAAGTCCGAAGAAAATATGGATGGATTGATAGAGAGGATTTGCGTAAGTTGGAAGTGAAGTCAGATATGTTAGCTGTACGTACGACAACCCTCCGTGGGGATGATTGTGAATTAACTTTTGATATTGAAATAACATAAACTTTGTATAGAACCAGTGTTTTCTTTTTCGTCTGTCAGATCTCTTATCATGTAGCTCGACTATTTTTATAAGCAATGTATGTATTGTGGTTGTGAAATCTTTGCGTCTCGAAATATAATACGAGCTGCTTTGTAGAAGAGAATTTTAGATGTAGCGGTGCGTATAGATCCGGGGAGTGGCCACTGCGCACCGAGCAGATGACCTTGAGGCACCCAGATTTATCAAAAGTAAACCATTTTACTTAAGCGGCCGGAACTGCCAGGGTATAGCAGTGGCGGACTGGTTTCACCTAGCTAGTCACTTAGTGAAAAAGTAGTCTTAAATAGTTGACGATAGTAATTTGCAGTAATGATTGGTACATTTTTAGGTTAGTGACATGGTCAGATCGTGTGGTCCCCGCATTCGTTCACTATGGAGATTCATCCGCGTGGCCCGACGCCCTGCGAACGCAGCGAAGCCAGCCGATGTCAACTCCCTTATTTGCGAAGACGAAGAAGAATGTTATATTACTATCGAATATCGGGTATAAAATGAAAAACCATTATTGATTTTTTAAATTTTTTTTGTCCACTACATTTATTAATAATTGCTTAATCTACAGATACATCATGATCGAATTACATTTTCGTTACACGAACCGACACGAGGTCAAACATTTAAAAGCGCTTTAAAGCGAGAAATATCAATTGATGAGGAAAACAAAGGTGTATCAATGACCGAGTCTCACCCCCACACATCTCACAGGGGTAAGAAAGTATCCAAAGCAAGGGATGATGAAACTGGTCAAAGAGTAAAGAAATTTCATACAAGATCTAAATCTAAACAATCAGAAGGCAAAGGCCTAGTCAAGGAACATAATGATTCTACATATACGAATCGGAGATCTGTGAAAAACAAAATCAAAATACGAGAAGACATATCTGAAGACATGTCTGAATGATTCAATAATTATATTTAATGACATCATTGTCGCGTGCGAATATAAGCGTTTACAATATAGATCTACGTAGATATTTATAAGTATTTTTGTAAATTAAAATTATGGGGGCCCAATTCTGTTAACGCAATCGTGTCTATAAACGTCAAAGTGATTTCTCAATATTTCTTAGGATATATGGTAACTTCCAAATCTAATGTTCCATCGAAATGGTATCCAAAAAAAAGCAAAATTGGGACCCTAACTTAGATTGTTATGTATGGATGTAAATAAAAGTAATATACCTTGACTACGATTGCTAAATAATTAGATATATAAATACATTTATTTTATAATTATATTGAAGTTTTTATAATACTTCATAGACACCAATTACATTTATAATTACTAAGAGTCATAAGTAACTTCATTTTTGCTAACATTAAATGAATTTAATAATAAATTGAAATACATTAATTTAGTAAAGTAATTAAAACCTTCCTAGATAAATGTGGCTGATTTGGAATGAAAGAAGTTAGAAACAGCATGCGTTATTTCTTCAAAATTGAAAGAATTCTATGCATAAAATAAAATAAAAATCATAAAATAAAAATAAAATGAAGTTACTCGTTACTCGATATTACTACACGGGAGTTCTTTACAAGACTTCCGATCGACTACACATTATAATTGAAATTCTACGTAAGACATGAGATTGGATACATTTATAATAGCTATTGAATTGAATGGATTACTTATTATTCATATTGATTAAATATATCATTATAATTGAAATTCTACGTCAGAAATGGATACATTTATAATTTTAATTGTATGGATAATTCATATCGATTACATTTATTACTATATTGAAGTCCTACATGAGATAAATCGGCTACATTTATAATTACTATTGTATTGAAAGGATTAGTCATAATTCACATCGATTATTTTATTATAATTGAAATTCTACGTGAGAAAAATGGGCTACATTTATAATTGTTGAAAAGACCAGATAAAATTCACATCGATTACAAGAAACATTAATATTGGATTCTATGTATCAACGTGATTTACTTGCGTTTTTTAGACAGTGATTTCGTATTTGACTTCTCCTTAGGAGTGTTGAAGCTGGTGTAGTTTTGGTTGGAGTACTGATAGTACGCCTGGTGCGAAGATGATGTGGAGGGCATAGGTCTAAATCTTTCTTCGGGAGTCAATATGACTGTCCTGCCACGAGCATTTCGTTTGCGGCGTGTGACTAGAGTGAACCCATCAGAGGTTCCTTCACCAGCATCTTCCTCTTCAAGGTTCTCATTGGCCCCCTCTTCAGCCTCTTTCTCACGTGTCTCTTTATCCTTGAAGATAGGAGTGAATTCCTCGAGAACGTTCTCGGTGCTTGAAGTCCCAGCAACAGCAGCCCCAGCAACCTCTTGTTCTTTCTTTAAATCCTTCTGTAAAAGTTAGGGTTTTTCTAATAATTTGAAACTTAAAATTTGTCAAAATTGTAGAAAAGTGTAACGTTTTTGTGGAAATGAACCTGACATAGTTCCTTCTAAACATAAAAATAATTTACAACCAATAAATTTAATTATTAAACAAACAAGAAAGTGTATGTATTACATTAGTGTATATAATCATCGCTAACTGTATACAAGGATGGTGTAAAAACAAACGAAACAAACAACAATAAACATTATATGTGTGAGAAATTTGATATACTTAGTAAGTGATTAAAGGAAATGTCAGGACAACTTAAAAATAAATCTAAAATGTCTACTCTTTCCTGGATTGCTGGCGACATTGCTTATTTTTATCAGTTATAGATTTTCACTTAATAAATATTCTAATTACTGCCGTAACTTCTAGAAATGGTAATATTATTTACAGATAGTAAACAGTAGAAACTAACATTAAAATATGATCCGAGTCCTGGAAATTTAATTTATTTTAAAGGATTAAAGAGCCTATTCGTGGTTTTTACAAACTCTAGTTGTGCAATGAAAAAAACTGGCAAAAATGGTTCCAAATAATTGTCGAGCACTCCCATAACAGGCGAAAAAATAACAAACTTATGTGTTAGACCTCCACCGCACAAGCACACTTACCAACGTATTCCCAGAATTTACTAAATTGATTAACAAAAATTAAAAAAAAACTAAATTTCCCTAAAAAAACTATACCTATAAGCTATTACAGATTATTTCAACCAGCACCTAGATAAATAAACGGACAATTTTGTAATAATTATTTAATAATTATGGTAATATTGAGGCAATTGATAAATACTATATGTAAGCTACTATCATTGTTAGTAAAATGCGAGGATGGTTAATAAAACTATTTTTGTTAGTCTCAAGCGATGATGCTATCATAGTTTATATGTAGTTTTTAATTATTTACCTCAACTTTCATACACTTCAGATATCTGAGGTAAGGTGAACAGAATCGATACTCGCTTCTTCCTGTGGGATTAGATGTCTAAAAGAAAAAAAAACTCATAATTACTGGTTCTTGTACCTAAAGGTAAATGATAAAAAAATATAACAAAAGAGGTTAAATAATAGAGGGTAGGACAGATAAATAAATCTAAAACTTAAGTTAAATAATTACGAAACATTTCAGCAGTCCATACTTCTTTAGGAAAAGGGCAGGGAGATTTGATTTTTTTTATTTAAAATGTTTGTTTTTAAAAAATAATACTCGAGTCTGTAGTGTGATATGTTATAAAAATATATTGTAATTAACGAATGTTTTCAAACGTTTTATTCTTCTAGAAATATCAATATCACTTACTTTGGCTTTGGCCGCATAAGATTCGGATGAAACCTCTGCTGTTTCCGGAACAACTTCTTCTGTCTCAGCACTGCAACGAAATATTACATTTTATTTTAATTATTAAAAGGTAGTATAAGGAGTATAATAGAAATAAAGTTTAAGATTTAAATTAGTGTTCTCGGTTTTTTAATTATTTTTTAACTAATAAATACTTCACTATACCTGGCGTCAGTATCCGGTATATCAAGCATGTGCTGTGTAGGCTCTGCGGAGGTTCTGTTAATGTAGAGCCGAGCACGCCCTGGCAGATTGCTCAGGCACTGAAACACATTCACTATGAGTTTCCACTGCTGAAACAACTATATAAAAACACTAGCTGTTCCCGTGCTGTTTCATCAGTTTGAAATCATAAAAAATTTTATTTTTATTGTTTACATTTGTGAAACCTTCAATTGCGTCAAAATTCAAATACACAAAGACAACGAAGGCTGTTGCGATTGGCTAACAATTACCGTTATCAGCAATCTTGCTTCTTTGATGCTATTGGTTTGTGGTTTTTGTCCCTTTCTCGCATGACGATTTTTTTCAATTCACTTACTCCCTATGTTTAATTGTGTATTAGTGAATTAGCCTACAGCGTATCGTAAGTTTAGGGCTTTATATTATTTTTTTTTTAAAAACTTTTTTATTTTTTTTAAATTTACTGTGGATGCTGACATCGTACATAACAAGTGTGTTACGCTTTATTATATTAGTATAGATATTTACATGGTTATTAATATGCATTTGTATAGGAGTTATTATTTCTATAAATTAATTCACTTACAACGTTGATGACGTCCAGAACTTGAGCAAGGTTCTGTAGCAGGGGTTTTTTGCCTGAAGCGCATATTTCGCGCATACTTTCCATGTCAATGGGGAGTTTATACGCCAGATCCAGCATAATCATATTTGGCAATACATAGCTAATAAAAAACAATAATATTAGAAATGTGGAAGTTTAAATGGATGGATGTTAGAAGATATTTCCTAAATTGAACATATGACGATTTTTGTCACAGATGTAGAACTTAGTCTTATTTATTTATGCTAAAACTCAATGTCTTTCATACACAATTTATCAAATACATTACATATAAATTGTTTTATAAGGCTGTATTTTGTTTAATCAGTCTTTGGAAGTCTAAAAGACATACGGTACTTATTTTTGTTTGCTTTTAATTCTGAAATGATGGGTTTATGTATACTTACGAAGGACTATCATCCACTTCCTTAGCGTAGTCATCGCGCCATTTGTAAAGTCTTTTGAGCACAGCGAAGTTGTACGGTCTGAATATATAATCAACGTTATACCGATGGTATACCGATAAGTGACTCTTGTAAGTCACCACACGCTTCTTGTACGTCTGAAAATTACATCCATTTTACTAATATTATAAATGCTAAAGATGACATGTATAAATGGATACATGTAGAAAATACCTCTGGAAATATAAACGGATCGTTATATTATATAATTTGGCAAAAATGTAGAATATAGACTGAATTTTTTAAAAAAAAATAGTCGCCTAATGTAATTTACCCGACGTTTTTACGGTGAAGGAAATCAACGTACATATGACGAAGAAATTTCAAAGATATGTGTGAATTCAACCCGCAGTTTGGTTGACTAAGCCCTAATCACCCTTTAATTAGTAGTAGATGATTGTTTTCGAAATTAGGAATTATTAAATTTTTAATTAAACAAAGTGTACAGATTAGAAGTTATGATTCGTTTCAGATTTCAGCCGTCGGATTTTTAGAGGTATTATTATTTTGAATGCTGTAATGTTCTAGAACTCACCGCCAAGCAGGTATTCTTGCTCGCAGTGAAGACTTCTAGCAGGTGGGTCTTCTCCCCATTGCCCATTTCCAGAAGCTCGTTCTTCATGCGTTTCCAGATGTATAGCAAATAATGAGTATCAGTTCTGGCGTATTTCAACATAGAGAAGGACAGCGGTCTCACACGCCAATCAGCACATTGATACCTAAAACATAAAATAACATTCATATATAACTAGCTCCCGCGACTCCGTCCGCGTGAAATTAAAAAACAAAAGTAACCTATGTGTTCTTCCAGACTATATATATATATATAACTTTCATCGAGATCCATTCAGCAGTTTAAGCTACAAACTCTAACAAACACACATCCACCTGAACTTTCAAATTTATAATATTTGTAGGAAGTAAGACTAGCTGTTCCCCTGCGGCTTCATCCGCAAGAAATTATAAATGTAATTCGTAAAACTTTTAATTAGAAATGTTAAAATTCAAATGCTTAAACTACAAAGGCCTTTGCCATTGGCTAACAATCTTACTTCTTTGCTGTTTGCGGCTTGTAGTTTTTGTCCCTTTCCCGCATGATTTTTTTTTTTCAATTAATTCACTCCTATTATTTATTTTTGTTTTATCTTGTTTGGTACTGTACATGTAAATTAAAATCTTCACTAACTTACCTCTTGTTGACATGGACGTTGCAATAATGAAGCAACAACGCCTTTAAGGACCTGGTTTTATGTCCTAGAACTTTCGCGGCTTGGTAAGTATCAAATAAGCCGACAATGTATATACCAAAGTCCCTCTGCAGCCACAAAACATCCATACCTGCGCCGTGCAGGATCTACAAATATTTACATACTTATATGTAACGGAAAATCTAATAAATTAAATGCTTATTTGAATTTTAATAACGCTTATTAGATCCCATGAAAAATATAAAAAAGCCGAGTCTCGTTTTCCATACAAAAATATAGTCATTTTAGTGTCTATTATGAAGCCTTAACAATTACACGGAGCCATCATATCGAAAGAATAGCACTTGCTCACCCCATTTTTATCTAAACCTAAGCAAAGTTCTTGAGAATGACGTATGTTAATTTGAAGATTAATGGCGCCGTGTAATCAACAACGAAGTGATAGGGTTGTCAAAAATATTTTATAGTCTATTTAGTATAGTTATGTAAGACGCTGTTTTTTTTAAATAACTGCCATGTATAATAATTTTAATTGTTCAACATTATATCCCGCTAGCTGTTGCTCGCGACTTCGCCCGCGTGAAATTAAAAAAATAATAAAGAATACAGCCTATGTTACTCACAGATAAATAACCTTTCTAATAGTGAAAGAATTTTTAAAATCGGCCCAGTAGTTTTTGCGTGAATCAAATACATACAAAAATACAAAAATACAAAGTTTTCCTCTTTATAATATTAGTATAGAAGTATAGATTAAAATCAAAAAAATGTCACAAGGTTTTTGTCAATTTTTAAGTCAAATAAATTAAACTATCATTAGGTAAAATTTTACCTTAATCTTTTTAGGGTCCGTAAAAGCATAATTAAGCTTGTATAAGTACGGCCACAACAAAATGGCGTCGATGACGTAATCACCCATGTATGTAGTGATTTGAATCAGGCATGTCAAACCTAAAACAATGTAACAGTTTCACATAGCGATATACGTTAAAATTGTAATCAAATATTTAAGTTATCATAGTACTTAACAAAATATGAAAGTAGACAAAATATTAAACCTTAATTCAATTTTTATAATCTATTCAGTCATAATAGATCTCACAGAAACAAATTACTATTACTTTGAAACTCAATTCATCTCAAAACATTCCAGATGTGTCTAGTATAAATACTAGATTATAATTGTCAACTTTCATACAATAACAAATAAAGCATTTTGCATAAAGCGCCAAGAGCCTTATGGTTAAGAGTATAGATCATGTCCCATTCTACATACATAAATATTAGTATGTTAATACAAAACATAAAATTGCTATACGCAGGATGCTTTGCAATTGGAATGAATTGCATTGCAACATCCCTCCATCCAAACTTTCGCATTTATAATAAGAGTAAGAAGATCGCAAGCTTGGTACATATTCAAAACGCAACGCTAAACAATGGTAACATAGTAAAAAGTTAATACATTTTAAATGTAGAAACGCCAGCAATAAATGACTTATATGTGATTTATAAGATTAAATGCAGCCAAGCAATTAACTGTGCTCTAGTTTTCTTTCAACCAGTAGTAGACACTGGAATAACAATACGTTATTCAATCCCTTATTTATTTAACTGAATATCATTTATATTAATTATTTCCAATTAACCATAACGTTTCTAAGACATTGTTTTCATTAAAATAACATCGGGTTTGATCCGAGAACCTCTCTTACCAAATCTTAACCATTAGGCTATTAGCGCTGCAAGCAATTAAAATATTTCTTATTATGAAAATCATTAAAAAGTAATTACCTATATAGGACCTGTGGCAGTGATGCTCAACATCAACTGCGAACTCATGGACTTCACGTAAATGGCGCACAAGTCCATCAAGTTTCAACACAGTGTCAACAAAAATAAAATTTGTGTTCTTCAACGGAGCGGGAGATGAAATCGGCTTTTTTACGGCATTAGTCCAAGGAGTTGGATCGAACATCTCTAATTCCAGTTTATATGGATGTTCATATCTTAAAAAAATGTTACACATAATTAATTGAATTAACAATAAAAGTTTCCATAATACAACATTCATAATCTGTGTATTTTTAATTTGTAAGAAATCTCACTGACATGTAGATAATAAACTTGATTTAGACTAATAGAAACAAAATATGATTTTATTTTGATTTAAAAAATAATTTCATACATAAAACTAATTTGGTTCTAACTGGACCTTCAGTTAGACCAATTTTCATATGACCGAGCTTAAGTAAAGACGTACTCCGAACTACTGATGTACCGGAGTACAGATGCGAGATCACATGCTTGTGCAAAAGTACCAAATTAAATTTGAATCAATTATTGGGATCGATTGTTAAATATCTAATTAAATTTTGAAATACTCACCCAATAGGTTTCCCATATGCATTATAGACCAGTTTAAATCTTAGGTCTACAAGACTGTTTGGTTTTTCACGTATTATTGGGACCCAAATATCAGGATCAGGATTCTCAAGCTCTGGATGCAATTCGATGGGCGGTGGTATCTACGATAATAATTAGATATAAGATAATATTATAGAAAGATGTAATTGGTTTAACATAGGCATATTAACATGCATATATGCGTCTAATGCATAAAGCGCTTTACGATAAAGTCACATTACATTAAAACTTGGAATATCATTAGCCCGGTTGGTATTTGATGTATGTTTCTTAACTTTTATGAAAAATTGATTATTTTACATTAATTTACATGTAACATATTTACCGATTCCACATTTGGAAGGACTATTGAACTCACAGCTTCCTCATACAAGGGATCTTCAATTGGCGGTATGTTTTGATCATTACTTGATGTTTTTAAGACCGCCATATTGCACATCGACTCAAGGTTACTGTTAACTCTCTCCAAAATTTTATTATTATACAGAGTTAGTTGGTCTTCATAGCTCGGCTCTTCCACTCTGTTAAAGAAAATATAACTATTTATCATAGATGGATTTTATAATCAAAATATATACATTTTATCTCACAAAAATAACATTACAATGAATTTTTTTAATATGTGGCTCAATGTATAATATATAGCACAAAATTTATATGTAAAAATCTACTTACTGTTCAGTAAATACTACTTTAGGTATCTCCGCTGCTATTATTTCTTTTATTTGTGTGGTAACATATGCATTTAAGTCTGATATAAGTGCCTTAAATGCAGGATTTGTTTTTAGTGGATCAAATTTTCCACCAGCTGTAAATTGCTTTGATGATTTTACTGTTTGTTTAATAATCCGATAGCCATCCTATAACAATTACATATACAATGTTTATAAAATATTAATGTATCTGACCTACATACAAATAGGGATGAACTTTCACCATCTCTTTGAAGACTAATGAGTTTGATAAAATATTCAACTACAAGAATTGTCCACTTCTGTATCTCCGATAAAAGACATAAATTAAATTATATTCTTAAAAACGTTACGCTTCTTTATCAAACCATTTATTTAAACAAAACCTTGTAAATGTATAATAGATAAATTTATAAAATAGCATTAAATGCTCGCTGTATATAAAAATCACAAAGAATATTTAATTTCTCTTTGGCCATAACTATTTGGTAAATTTTCAGGCTTTTATAAATACCTTATACACCACCAAATGAACAATGTTTTTATTTACTTTAATTAAATTACAAAATTACAATAATTTAGTAATAAATTTTCTGTCAGTAATTATCTGAATATATAAATTAATATCCGACATTAATTACATAGTTTTACTAAACTGTTTCAAAAAATAAAATACATTTTTAATGTTTTGTAACATGCATGGTTTAAAATTAGAAATGTTTTATTCTAGGTATGGTTGTTAGTTGTACATTTAAAACACCAGTTTTATAAGTATTTTCATATAAAATGGCTGATTATAAGCTGCGCTGTGCCCTCTGCATCCATTAATAACTAGCAACACCCACATATAACATGAGGTTCCGTGCAGCAATGTTCCGAGTCACCGAGACATTTGAAAAATACAAAATAAATGTTGGTTATTACTACATAAATGTAGCAGCCTTCTAAATGATTATAAGCACTTTTAATTACATATTAATTGTATTGATATAGTTGCAGCCTTTTGCGACTCGGGCCACAAAAGTACCACACAGATGACTGTCTTCTATTTGAATAATGTTAGAAGTCTCACTAAATGTCTAAATAGGAGTTACAATATTAAATGGTGACAATGTTAGGTTATAGCCAAGGTAGGCAGTAATAACAACCACTGTATAAAAAGATTTTACATATTCTGTGCTACAGTAGGCTACTAGTTGTTATTGATTAAGCGTAATCCTCAACACCAGACTATAAAACATTTAAAACGATCAATTATCTCAAAAATTGTAAAGAATGCTAAACCTAAAATGATTTGAACACATGCTCATATCAGAATGTTTTTGGAGGACAGTTTTATCAATAACGTACCAGTGTTACGTTTTTAAGATCTGAGAGAAATTCAGGACTAGCAGGATTTAGTATCGAATCCATTTTTCACTTTTTCACATACAATTCATTAAATTATTCTATTCCCAATCCAATCAATTCAGTCAACAATGACATTAACATCATGCCAAAGAGCATGTATCCATGTTGTTTGATTGACATTAGTTCGTCGTGCAAGAGTTCGGTTCGAATAGTCATAGTCTATGGTTACCGGAATAGGGATGCCCGATGCGAAAAAAATAGCGACGTTAAACGATACTTTTTTTTGTCTATGCCGACTCCCTTACCATCGATACTCTGAAAAAAACATTTTTATGAACGCAAACTAGATGACAACACTGACACTGACACTGACACATCGCTAACTTGACCGGGTGGGCATAAGTGAAACTAAATTTTGATAGCACACTAGCGCCCTCACTTTCCACGATTAGTTCGATTTCACACGATTTTCTTTCAGAACCGAACCGACCGATAGCAACGTATCTCTCACCGGACCACGAAATATCACAGGGGAAAGGAACAAGGGAAGATTAAAATGAATATATATGCCACAGGTAAAAGAAAAAATGGGCGTCGTGTCTTATCAGGAGGTCAAAAAGATGGCACAAGAGAGAGAGGACTGGAGGTTGCTCCATCGACAAGTTCTTAAATTAAAAAAGAGAGAATCGATTATACATTTGTCGACCAAATACGTCTGTTCTTTTTTAATTTTATCGATCTTTCATGTATCACCGCAAGTTTATACAAATTGTTACTTTCAATACTATTTGCGATATTCTATTGTTTAATCAAACCATCGGAACAAACTATGCGAAAATTGACATATAGAAATACATTTACTCGCGAAAAATATATATTCGTGGCTTTCGTTAAGTCACCATTTATAAAGTAGTGATTACTTACGTTATTTAGAAATTTTTAGTTTATATATTATTAACATTGCACTTTTGTAATACCATTTTATAAATCGACTACTAAAATCCGCTGCCTAATTATACAAAGACACTACCGCCATACTAAATCAAAAGTATCGGAAAGCTTCCAATATGGCGAGACACGACTATCGATTATCGAGACGCCATGTTCTACACCAATCAGGTAACGGGCGTAATAAAGCTTTACATCAAAATGGAGAATGTTAAACATAGATATGAAAAATACAATTACATTTTAGATTTCTTTTAGTGAATTTAGATAAGGTTTTAAACAAATGTTTTAGCCAATTCTTGGGGTCTCTCTATTTACGGAGCTTCACCCATATTTTATATAATAGGCAAGATAATCAGTTAATTTTATTTTAATTGTCGAATTAAATGCGACTTTTAGATTCATCTTGCAAAAACAATATTGTAACATATGTAAGATTAGAAATATTTTCTAAGACTGTTCTGTAATATCTTAGTTTAAAGACTTACATTTTATTACACAATTCAGCGTACAACACTAAATACTGAGAATAATTAGCACAAAAGAAAGAAAAACAGAATTACAATCAACAGGTTTCCGAACAAAGGATGGTCTATGGCTTAAATAGGTTTAATCTTTGGTGGATTGGCTTAAGACATGCTTGACGTTTTATTTAAACCTGTGGGGCTGTCGAAATAAAAGAAATTATAGCAAAAACAGCAAAAATACGAAAAAAATACTCACAGTGCCATTTGCTGGAGCCCAATGACGACGTGATTTTGTACCTGTATTATCTATAAAGTGTCCAGGCTTGCGTCTGCGCGATGTGAAACTCGAAGTACGCAGCTGCAGTAGCAAAATGTTATATGAGTTAGCAAAGGATGGAGAATAGTGTATTGAGCGAATTCATTCGGGGTATGTTTAACGCCGTCGATATTATATGTCTTGTCCAGGGCCGGACGGGATACGTGTAATATTTTGTGTACTAATTATAATATTTTTGCTTATTGTGTTTTTTTAACCATCACATGCAACTGCTCGTTTTTTCTCGGTTCTTCTGTTTGAAATGACTTTAGAAGACCCATTTTACGTCGTCAAGGAGTAAGTGCAAAATTTTAGTTGTCTAGATGCGCAGTAGTTGGGTGTAACCATAGATATATGACCTATAGATGAGGAGTTCCATACAAGTGTGACGTAATATCGATATACGAAATGGCATTAGTGTGCGTGACGAAAATGTATACCAGTGCATCTGTAACGAAATTACCCCAAATTGGGAAAATGAAAAGTTTATTGAAGTAAAACTAAAGTATCTCAAATATAACAGTCTGTAACCAAAACTAGCAAAATGACGCTTTTAACTATTTTGGGTTGTTTCACTATGAATTTAATTTAAATTTTTGTTAGTTTTGATATGAAGTCACATAAAACCACAAAGAATAGGTCACATATTATTCAAGTTACAAATTATCAATAAATATTGGTTAAACAGTGAGGTGTTCAAGGCACTAAACAAAACAAGGGGCCTTTATTTACGCTGGCAAGAGTTATCAAAATCACCTACAGTGCCCAATAGCCCAGAAGTTGAGTGGACATCAACAGAGCTGAAGAATGCACTACGTAGTATTGAGTGGGATTTGGAAGACTTAGAAGATACAATTAATATCCTTTTTAAATATTTTAATTCTGCACTGTGCCATACATAATCATGTTTTCTGAATGTATGATAAATTTGAATCTTATATTAAAATTGGGATCAATACATTTTTTTATGAAGTTATGACAATACAAAATCATGGTTCCTTCTTAATAATATTAATATTATTTCTTCATCTATACTAATATAATAAAGCGTAAACACACACTTCTTTGTTGCCTAAGATGTCAGCAATTACAGCATATTTTTGAATAATTCTTTTTTTAATAAAAAGCCCTACACTTACGTCACGCTTTAGGCTATATATTTTCACGCCATTAAACTTAGGGGGTATATATTTTGGATAAAAACCCTAATGTGGAAAAGAGACCATAAGTTGCTGCCAACATCAAGGAAGCAAGATTGCCATGGTTTGTCATCATGTCATATCACTTAGTCATATGCAATTGATAATTTGACAAATGTAAACAACAAAATAAAGTTTTTATAATTTCACGCGGATGAAGCCGCACACGAACAGCTAGTATTTTATAAACATATGTTTTCAAAATTGCAATCAACCAAAATGTTTAATGTTCTTTTTTTAACATATAACACTGTATCATAAACTTTAATATGTTTTATTATGTGATAATTTCCTTACATATTAATTATAAGTATAGTTGAAAAAAACTCATCGAAATTTAAGATTGATAACAAGGAGATTTGTGAGCGAAGAGCATTTATTGAGGCTACAAAAAAAGAAGTAAAGGTATAGTAAAAATATAATAATATATGTTTTTATTATGTTTTAAGATTTTAACTCTACATTATCATTGTTTATTTTGAAAGTTAGCTGTAGTTTACAACTTTGCATTAATGAACCTACAATAGAATAATCATAGACTGTGTTACAAAGCATTGTGTTAATTTTGATCATAGTTTTACACTGTTTTTGTAATATTTCAGATTATGAAAGGCAAAATGACTTCAAACAGAAAGAATGATATTGATGGGACTGCACGCGAGCCTCTACTGGGTGAGGAGAGCCCAATACACTTTGGTAATTTCTGGGCAACAACACCTCAGAATTCCAGATACTCGAGATTAGCGAATCAGACTGACAGCCCGCCACCATTTGATATGTATGAAAGTGATATAATGTCTTTGCAAGAAGAAATGTTAATGAATCAAGATAATCAGTTGAATGTTATCAGTAATTCTGCCGCTAATCTGAAGACAGTTTCAAAGCAAATAGGTAATGAGCTGGATGAACAAGCTGTGTAAGTTATCTTTATTCTTTATTGATATTGCAAATTGCTATCCAACAGTGTTTAGATTATGCTTATTATTTTACTAGCCTTGGACTGAGATTCCGACCGCAAAAACAAAAGTAAGTAGCCTATGTGTTTTTCCAGACTTTGCTCTGCTTTTGTGTCATTTTGTTGTGGTACATTCAGCAGTTTACTTGGCAAACTCTAACAGACATCCATTCATCTATATGGGATAGACCTTCTCTATGGTTTTAACAGTGAATATATCTTTTATATAGTAGAAATAAACATTTTTCTTATGTTTTATTAAATTGTGTGCTACTGTTTTCAGTATGTTGGACGACATGAACACAGTACTGGAAAATTCAGGCTCCAGATTAGATTCGACTGTAAAGAAAGTGGCAAGAGTTATTCAAATGAATAATGGTGAGTACTTTATTGTACTTTAGTTATTACCTTACTGTAGTTGAATAGCTGGCAAATGCAGCTGAGCTGCATGTAACCTTGCCTCCTTAAATATGTACCTTTTTACAGTCTCTACTATAGTATGTTCTTATACATTTAATAGTTAGTTTAGTTGCTATTCTACCTAACCGAATAATGATTAATTTTATGTATTTCAGATCGACGTCAATGGCTGGTTATTCTGGTTTTAATTGGACTTCTGCTTCTTATCTTATTACTGTTTATTATTCTTTAAATTACTTCTTTGCAGCTTTATTCCACACAGTATGTTATCTTGCCCTTTATATTGCATCCATTTTGATTGTAGATTATTAGGTAAGTTTTATGTGTTTATTATTTCGTTCATGTTATTTATTTCGTTGGTTAACTTTTAACAGACTGGAATAGCGCCTTCTGTTTTTTAATGTTTTTATGTACCATATAAAATATTATTGTTTTAGTCTTAGAAAAAAAACTTACATCCTACATTCTCTTCTTCAACTTTGGTTGTTATAATTGCTAAATCTCCTTTCCTCATATTTGTTTTTACTTGAAAAATTGATAACTTCTTGTGCTTCATTATAGACGGTATTTTCTACAAATGAAAATTAACTAAGCCTTTCCAGATCTGGGTATTTCCAAATTTTTGAACGGTTTAGCTTTAAAAGATATGTAACGTTTTAAGGTAACTTTAAAGCAAATAATTTATGAACTTAGACACTAGAGGAGGCTGTTCTTTGGAAATTGATAATGCCAGTGCCTTTTTCGTTCGTCATCGTGAGTTTTCACTGCCGTAACATATACTTTGAACAGAATACAGACCATTGTGTTACTGTACTGGAAATTCACGGTAATATAGAATCGAATGGATTTTATACTTTTCCATATATTTGTTATGTAATTGAGCTTTAATTTAGGGAAATAATTTTAATTAAGTTGCTGCTATTTTTTATATTATTTTTTATAAGGATAAATTATTTATTATGTACAATTTAACTGTTAAAGTAGAAAATGAAGCTAGTTCCTTTAAGTTAGATAAGAAAAGGTTGGTATTTGATAGTATTTGTAGGCATTGAATATTAGTGGGGCGTCGCGGTGGCAAGCGAAAGCGATCTCGTGGCGCCCCACATAATGGCCAAGAGGGAACGGAGGGGTTCAGTGGGTATGCCCCATTACGGGGAGAGCGCCACATAACTCTCGTGTCTACCGAGGCACGGAGTATGCATAAGGCTGCAATCCCCTTCGGCAAAAAAAGGCATTGAATATTAACAATGTTTGATTATAATAATGTAAATATTTTCAAGAGTCTGTCTTATATCTTAGAGTGTGGTAGAAAAATAATATTTAACTTTTTTCTAATAGTAATAAGTGATCCGTCACAAGATGCCTTAACAGTATGCTACTTGTGGATTATAAAATTGTTATTCAGTAATCGTAGATTGTCTTACAGCTAAAAGAGCAATAAAAATCTAAAAAATGTCGTAACTACTAGAATTTTAGACTTACAAAAGAAACATGTATTTTTGTAAGGTGTCTTAATGTGGCCAAAAACGTTGACATATAATCTACTTTAATAAATACATATTGTATAAGATTAGTACAGTTATATCGCTAGAGTCATATATATTTAGGTCAACGATACAATGTTTAGAATATACGACAGCGAATACTAACTTTCATTAAGAGCGCGCACACCTTTGACTAAACTATCGTACAACTGTTTAGTCGCGCTTTGATTCCTATGAGCTTATATGGAGGCGCACACTACTCGATTATTAGTTGTACAACTAAACAGTTAAATTGGTTGCGAAATCGACAATCGCACAACAGTTGAGCTATAGTTTAATCAAAGGTTTGCGCCCGCTCTAAACGTAAATGAAAATGCGATAGTTACTATGAGGAGAACGGCGGCCATTTTTCCATTCAATTAGTCCGCCATCTTGTTATTACATCAGTTATTTGCAAGATGGCGGACTAAAGATAGCCGTTGTCGTTGCCGAAACTTGATATAAGCCTTTTAGAAAAATTGATATAATCTTTTTTTGCAAGGGCGTTTCGGCACCGGATATTCAATTATAGTGCCACCAATTTATATGTGATCTGTGTTATGACATTTTAGAGCTGCCAATTTAATCTTACTATTATAATAAAATACCAAAGTTTGGATAGATGATGATGTTTGTCAGAGTTTGTAGCCTAAACTACTGAATGGACCTCAATGAAATTTGGCATGGATGTAGAGGATAATCTGGAAGAACACATGGGCTACCCACTTTTGACGGATTCGCGCGCAAGTGCTAGTATGTGTATCAAAAGTCATTGTGTAATGGCAGCTGTACTTCGAATTTTCCACGTTACGGATAACTTGGTGGCACTGAATGCAAAATGTTTCATATACAAAGGGATCCAAAGTTAAATTAATATTAGGGTGCAGTTTCGTTAGTTGATGACTCGGCCGTTAACATACGTCGTGCGAGAACCGTTTCCTTTAGTCGTACGGGCTCGCATGCGTTGGGCGTCCTAATTTTTCTGTATAACGTAATTTATTTAGCAACTGAGTCCCTGCACGCTTGCTTTAAATCTTAAATTAATCTCTTAAATTAATAATAATTTTAATTAGTCGTTAGCCCGTATGCGGGGACTCTACGCATGTATAAAGACAGAGTTATCGACTTATAAAATTGCGCCCTTATGAAGTTAGTAATTGTATATTATAATATAATGGCAAATGTAGAAATATTTAGCAGAATTTATCAAATATAGTTATTAAAATATAGCTTAAATGTATTAAAACTATGAAGTGATGGGCAGTGGTTTGAATGCGTGTACACTGCCCCCCTGTGATTCACCAGTTGTCTTAGACACCACCTAGGTGTTCAATACCCGTTGACGGAGAGGCGACCGCGAGACAAGGTTCAAAACTACAGATGCGGTTGAATATTAATAAAGAATAGTTCAAATAGTTATTGTGACCTCGGAAAAAATTGATAGCAATATGTAGTACGAATACGCAATGGATATTCTACTTGAAGACTATATTTTAAGAATTATATAGATATACCTTTTGGTTTCATGTTTAATCTTAAATGTTTGAACTCTTCTGAAGATATTTATTTTGTATTATAATGCACTAGTCAATAATTAAAAGAAATAATCAATAAAATTGTTTTATTTCCTAGATTTTGAACCTATGCATGTTATTTTAATCTTTAAATTCACTGCTCTTCTGAGCTGCCAGACTTTTCTAAAAGACCGTCATATAATCCTGTAACATAATCATATTCGTCTTTCACATCTTGGTAGAAGGATTTTTTCATTGTCTCCCATTCCATGATGAATTCAGGAACAAAAAGGCTGAAAACAAGTCATTTGACTGAAATATAAAATACATACAAAAAAAATCTTGTAGTCAAAGAGTTCTTGTTTAATTAAGCTTTATAGTGGGGAATAGATATTTTGGCACCTGGCAATTTTGTGAAGTAAGAAATGTCAATTGAATGTCAGCTAATAGTGACATATTTTGGCATAATTTGTCAGTTCACTTCGCGTCATTACTTTGCGATTTTTGTGTGTTTTTTTATTGTTATTCAATGAAAACATGATGAAATTGATTAAAAGTAATGTAAGAGATGTTTTGAAAGTGGGAGATTTTTTATTGTGCATCTGAAGGAGGGCTATCCAGTAATAACATTTGAAAATATAAATCATCGTGTATCTGTTGCAACGGGAATGTGTTACCATGTGCAACCATTTGTTAATTCAAGAAATTCCCTAACTCCCAAGGGCAGGTATCATGATATTTTTAGTGTTGAAATTAAAATAGAATTGTTATGTAATAGCAATTGACTTAAAAGTATTATAAATTGCAGCGACCGAACTTTTATTTGTAACGTGTTTTAAGCAACAGAATTATCGCCTTCGTGACATTAAATCAACAATCAACATTACCTTGCTGATAACCCTAAATGCTCGTAGACGCCCTCTTGTCAATGTCAAAAAGATGCCACAATATCCTTGCAGCACTATAGCAATCACTGTGCTACGTCATAGCCTATTGGTCAATGGTACAGAATGCCGATCTAGCGGTATTGGATTCGAATCCCGCCATTAAGCTATCGTAAACCACAAGGTTCGAGTTTATTTGAAAGGTTACAAGAAAAATTTCAAGTAAACCAATTAAAAATTTGCTAACATAACGAAAAATATTTGTAGTAAATAATAAAAAAAAACTTTGTTTCACCTTTGAACGCATTGCATGTAAGAGATAAGTGATTTACTCTTGAATATGTGTATGAGGTTGCTAAAACCCGTGCAGTTCGACCACTGAGCGTCCGGGGCCATCATCATTCCAACCACAGCGCCATGGCAGATCAACGGCGATCCATACATACCCTTATAAACAAAATAATGTGTGTTAATTTGATCATTAGGCCTGGAACACCGAAATGAACGTACGAGACATGAAAATAAAGCGAAAATGGAAAACATCGTTCGCTTCATTATAGATTCGATTTGGAGCTTAGCCGCTAAGTTGGTCGCCGGAATTAACCACATTTTAAAACAAATTTGGTTCACTTCGTTTCTGTTTGGATTCGTTGCAATGTGTTAGCAGTATTAATATTGTGGAAAATTGGCTATTAATTCGGAAGGTAACTAGTCGTTTGCATTTAATTTAATGTGCAAAAACCATAATTTAATCTAAAAATCTAATTTAATTAAAACAACATATGTATTTATTACATAATCTAAATTAATAAAAAGTTAATTGAACTTACGTGACATGGTTGGGCCGTTCTTTCTGCCTGAAAGTTTGATTTTTTATTAAATTAAATTAATGAGCGACACGTTGATTTACGTTGCTAGTTTTTATTACGATGCAAAAAACAAGAAAGATATGCTAGAATCGCGTCGTATGCAAGAAAGAAAATCTGTTATAGTCATCTATTTAATCTTCGGCTACTGTGACTGAATTTATTATATTATCGTAATAAGAAAAACGAAGTAAATAAGAATAAAATTTATAAAAAGCATGATTCTTACATCCCTAATGCATATTGCAGCGCTTTCATCAGAATAACCTATGAACCCAAGATTAACAAGTGCTGCGTGAAATCGCACTGACAACGGGTCGCACCATAATCTTCTCTTAGCGATATTCAGAAATTGCACCCGCATGTTCCTTTGTAGGAGAAATTTCTTCTTTTGATATATTACATCCTGAAGGAAGCAAAAAATATTTTTTTTTTAAAAAAAGCATTACTTAGTGTAAACATTATCATCCTGTAAACTACTAAGTTTAAAAAACAAACGAAAGACTTAAAAAAATTCTAAACATAAGAAAGATCAAGAATAGAAATAAAAAACACAAGTGGGTTGGGAGCACCAGATGTTCGAGTCCAACGCAAATCTTGCCACATGGCGAGAATCGTAATAAAATCGCTTACATTTGGTTACTATCGAAAGAACAGCAGTTTTTCGCTTGATAAGATGGCGAAATCAGTATTCAAAATGGATACCAATCATCAAGCGATTTCGAAACTCAAGCATAAAGGGATGACAAGTCAAATAGTGATTCTTGTTTATTTAGATATTAAAATACTCAACCCCTTTGTAGAAGAAATGCCATCCGATCATAGCGCATTCGTCGTGCAGAACAAATTTGTCGTTTTCGAAGTCAACGGGGATACCTCGCATTGGCACTTCGGCGACTATGTCCGGCACTGTTTGCTTTAATAACATAATCGCTGGTGAACTTTGCATCAAATATCCACGATTCGATGTTACATTGATCCCTTAGAAATAAAGTAAAACGTATTAACTTTCCCTATTTATACTACATTTGTACATCATAAGATTGGTGCAGTCTTAGCAAGTCATCCGCTCGTTAGTCCACTGCTGATCGAATGACTTCGTTCTTAAACAATGCCTTCCATACTTATATCATTACAATTCACACATACTGGTTCCAGACACTTTGTCATTTTGACCGACTTCCCAAAAGAAGGTACTCAATTCGTCTGTATGTTTTTTTTTCTGAGAAGTTCTTAATGGTACTGCCAAACAATTTTACACTAGTTCGTTAGTTTCGTAACTCGCTAATGAGAATTTGTAATTAAAACAGGTGCCGTGTTTGACAGTCTACTTTATTACGAGTATGTATTGATGATCCAAAAAAACACTAGTGCCTCTCCCTAGTTTGGAGTGTTGGGATTTGTAAAGTGACTAATTGCAATCAACGAAGGTAGTGCAAAGTCTAACAGAACGCTTGTTACAACGTAGTTGAAAATTTTTCTTAGCTCTCTGATTTGTAGACCTCCTTTGTCTTCGTTGCGTTTCATTCGAAGCGATTCATTAAAAAGATTCTCAATGAAAATGACTTTTCATTGCAAAAGGAAAGAAGGAATTTGTAAAAGGTAATTTCCAGATTTTATAATTTTATTTTATCTCGTTTATAACTAATTTAATGAAGATTTAATATGGTGAATGAATATTTTAAGTGCCAATGACAAACATATTTTTACAAATTAGTTTAAATAAAAATATGTATTTTATTGTAATTTATATTCTGAGATACGATTTTTTTTAAAATGACTACGGATGTATTTTCATAGGTGAAAAATATTGAAATACTCCGACATTTCACTGATACTAAACTTGGATAGCGGTGGAGCTTTTTAAAATTTTTAATCAAGGAAATATGATTTGTAAGCTGTACTTTATGGCAGCTGCTGCTGAAATGTGCTCTCATTTACGGATTTTAATATCTGACGGTGCGAGATTAAAAATTTAATAAAACCTCTGCTCCCGTTAACGCACTCGTACGTGCGATTTAACCTTTATAAATTTGCATGCAAAAAACGTTGAAAATAAAATTCGCTTCCAATATAAATGAAATGCAGATATGGTACAGTGCACGTGATTGGAACTTCATTTTGTAAAATTTCATTTTGTTGGAAGGTAAAGTTAAATTTTTTAACGTTTTTTATAATGTTTGAATATCAGATTTTAATTATACTTAGGCACCAGAGATCTTTTATAACAATAACCACGATAAAGGTAGATAAAAATCTCAGCAAATATATTCACGTACTTACATTTTGGTATGATAATTTTCGTAACCTGTATCCGTATTCCTCGTCTTGGATGTCTGTAGAATGTAGTCGCGACCACATTAATTGGCCTCGTGTCCTTCGTAACTGTTAGTGGATGGGTAACGCACACCGCTGCAGTTAACACGGCCGTTCTCGACACCAGAGTACCAACGCATATACCTCGATAACGTGATAAAAAATAAACCTGTTAAATGTAAGATAATTTAGTTCAATAATGTATTGGACGTACCATGAGCCATACAATCGTAAAACTAAAGTCTCGATCGCTTGCAACTGTTATCAGTATTCTAGAACAGGGAGGATGTGGGTCGTTAATCTGAGGGCCAACCTAAAATAATGGGTTTTAGATTTAACAAATTTTCGATTTATCTTTGAATTTGTTCATAGATCGTCCAATATTAGCCTTATAGCTGCAATTGTTACTGACTATAGGTTTGTTTTAAGTATTCTACAGCTCAAACAAGATATTTGGGAACTTGTGAAAATTTAACAGTAATAAAGTGGTCATAAATCTCCATGGTTATAGAATGTTCTACGTTTTCAAAGGATGTTTTGATTGTAACATTAAGGATGAGAATAGACTTCAAGGAAGTAGTTGAGCTGTCAGCTTTGATTAGACAATCAACACGACACTCTGCTAGCGAGCGACAATTTTATTCCAACTAAAAGAAATTGCTCTGTTAAGGGGGATATAAAGACTGCGCAGAAAAGCTTACTATGTAACAACGATCAACTGACATAACGTAACAATCTTTATCAGATATAATGGACCAATTTTACACTTATTTATTTATTTTGTCATTTACACAGAAGCTGGCAACGAATCCCTCATTTTTAACCGACTACCAGAATGGAGGTTGTCGTCAGACTTTTCTGGTTACTACTCAAAATAATGTGCGTTTGCGTATTTTTTTTAATACAGGGAGTCCTAAGTAGTTTGTAATAATGTATGTACAATCGCGTAAATCCGCGGCGTTTCAATTACTGAAAAGCTGCCTTGAGAATTAATACCGCGTCTTATTACAAATAATCAATTGGGTAGCAGTGCGTTGCACAAACGACGGTATAATAACAAAAAACAATTTGCCGTATAACATTGAGCGACTATTTTACATACACATCTAAAAGCTGTATTATGTTACTAGTATTGTATTGTTTTATCTGTGCTATTAGTTATTGTTCCGCGTCGGTGTCACAATGTGTACAAAATTTTCAAATGACATTAGCTTATTGGTGGAACACCGCCAGATTCCCTGATTGTACGTTGCTAATACCAGACTCAGCTAATATCCTTATCTCTACTTCTATACTAATATTATAAAGAGGAAAGATTTGCATTTTTGTATTTTTGTATGTATAGAAATAACTCAAAAACTACTGGGCCGATTTTAAAAATTCTTTCACCGTTAGAAAGGTAATTTATCTGTGAGTAACATATATTTTTTAATAACGCGGTCGAAGTCGCGAGCAACAGCTAGTACTTACTATAAAAGGTACTGATTTCTCACGAGGTATGAATGGAGAGTCTCCTTTAGTTATTGTTGTATATACAACTGAAATAATAAATATTTATTAATTTGACTTCAGTATATTTGAAGTAAATATTATTTAGCATAGTTTTGTTGTATTGAATAAAATGTTTTATTGTAATAAAGTAGCACATACCGCATAAGTTTACTAAGGTCCATATTTTCATGATGCCAGTTACTACAAAGCATTGTGGTGTAAATGTAAACTATTGAAATTTAATTAATACATTTCAACGGATCGTTAATTTTGTTACCAATACAAACCAGAAATACCAATAAAGTTATTATGAAAAGAAAAATAGGAATAGTCATTTATACTGTGCACATTTATACCAATTTAACGATAAAAATATCTTCGTATAGTTAGTATTGTTAAAATATTGATAGCAACATTGATGTAGAGCCGAATTAGGACCGACCGATACCGAGGTCGAGGTGTCTGTTTACGGCCGACAGCATTTTTAAAAATAATATGTTCTAATATTTATTTCATACAATCCAATTGGCATTGACTTAACCACAATAGCAACGAAACTTTACACTTATTTTCTGCTAATTGGCTATTTTCATTCATTCTATTTTCGATTGCCTATATTTGTCACGAAGCACGACGACAAAAACAATTCTCTATAATCTTCACCTAAAAGTCTTATAACATTTACAGGTCTCTGTCATGAATAGGCCTTTGTTTGAAACTTTAACGAGAATTTTTGCGACTCATCTTTCTAATTCCTTTGACAAAAATTCCAAATTCTGTTGGTAGCTTTCATAAGAGCTAGGTACGAGCTTTGTGAAGTTACCTGTCACCCTGTCTCCCGTACACTTGACTCGACAGAACACGGGCGCATTTGTGTTTTCTTCGCTTTTGATACGGCGGAAGCTTTTGCATTTTCATGCTGGAAACGTTTCAAAGGTGAAAAGGGAATCCGGTTCAGATTGTAACTACGGATAGCATTTTTATAAAAGAACCTTGATGAGTCATATTGCTGATGGTGCTTTGAAATGATCTAAGGGAAAATATGTATATAATTTTGTATGTTGTTACAATGTATTAACATATTTAGGATTTAATTTGTTTTTATTTTGTTTCAATTTATTAAATTTAAATTAAGTAATCTCATCATCATAGCACTTTAAAGTCGAAAACATCAAGAAACATTTACTCGTAGTTCAAAAGTTTCTCTAAAAGATATTCTGATTTAGTTAGCATTCAAATATTAATATTTTAAAATCCGCTAAAGGAATAGAAAAGCAGCTGCATCCCACTTTTAGTCCTATTGCATTTCTATTTTGCGTTCTACAAAATTTTAATGTAAAATTCTACGAATCCAGAGTGCTCCGATGCTCTCTGGCGCTTATTACTTTCCGTTTTATTTCTACGTTTCACAGACCTTGCTGGAAAATGAAAATGTATTCTCCATTTTATTATTCGCAGTTGTTTTAAATCTAAGTTAAAAGGCTGCTTAGTTTATTCTAGCGTTAAGAAACTCTGGAATAGAAAATTTATTAAAATAGTTGAACTTAAGATTGCGTTTTTAATGGAAGGTGGTAAATAGGTAATTTTATGTGACTCCATAGTGATCAAGTTCATGAGTCGTGTCGTACGATAATATTAATAGAAAATTCTATAATTAAGTTTCATTTTAATATTTACGATTTTAAAAATGGCGTATTAAATTGCATCTTTGCTACCTCACCCCTCAGACGAAACAAATAATATATACTAGACTAGCTGTTGTTCGCGATTTCACCCGCGTGAAATTAAAAACTAATAAAAAATATAGCCTATTTTACTCATTGATAACGTAGCTTTTTAATGGTGAAAGCATTTTTAAAATCGGCCCTGTAGTTTTAGAGTTATTTCAATACATACAAAAATGCAAATCTTTCCTCTTTATAAAATTAGAATGGATAATACTTCACTCGTACCTATATTGTTTATTCTGTAATCCAGTGCCGTCGAAGGAAGTGCACGCGACCGAGGAGCGACAGCTCAAGGCGGACAGAAAGGGGCGCCAGTCAGGGAATTTCAGTTTTACGGAAAGGGGAAGCCAAAGAAATCAAGGCGCTAGTAGCTGTAATTTTCCTTCTGCCTTTCTTCTATTAGGTGGCGTTATTTTTCATACCTGATGCTGCTATTTGTTATATATGAATTTAAAATAGAAATTATGGAAAAGATTACTTAATAGGAATGAAAGCAATTTATTTTAAATCGTTAAATATTAATTAACGTGCTTAATTAATCCGACGGCTTATCGAGAATTCTACTACGATACGATGTTCGGATAAAGATAATTGAATTAATTGAAACAATTTCATTTAAGAGGATTATTAAAACCTTACTTAGGTATCAAACAAAATTATTTAATCAAGCTATGAGATAATTAAGCTTGAAGTACCTTAATGGTTTTTGTTTGAAAAAACTGCAAAATAGAAGGTTAACGATTCGAATATTATTGTATAATAACATTTTATTTTTAAAAGTTGTAATTTTTTTCAGAATTTGTACTTTTTTTCTCAGTAACAAAATTATATTGAAAATTTATTTCGGTATGAGATTTATTTTATTTAGTTACTTAGATATCTTTACCCTTACTAAGTATGCAAACAACTTGTGAAGAAAAAGCAATGACGATTTTAACAATAAGAGTCAAGCGAATTAAACAATCTGAAACAACCCTTAAATCAAATAATATTCATTCTTTCATACTCGAAATTCACCCTTATTATCATACCAAAGATAAAATTTATTCATTTGTGTATATTATTAAAAAACAGTTAATGAATTCATTATTTTCATTATTTAATGAATTATCTGACTTAAATAACAATTGAATGCGTTAAACAAATGAATTATTTTAATACTATTAACAGAATCATTTCCGCGTAACGCCTTCCATTTGCAATATATACGCAACTATGAACCGTAACGTTAATTAAAATGCGCAGAAATATTAAACGTTACAAATGCAAACATCCCGGAATTGTGAAATTCATTTGTGAAATTAAATTCATTTATGCATTGCGATGTTACAGTTACGTTTCGTAAATGAATTCTTCCCATTTGAAATCGATCGCGGTGATATCTCATAGATGGTACCAAACATTAATTTAGCAAGGTTTCCTCATGAAAAAACATGTTAAAACGTTTATAAATAAAAGCTCGAGTCGAAACGTTAGAAACTTTATTGCAGCATTCAAGTATTAACTATGAAGTCGTTTTTTTGTAGAAACACTTTTGAAGTATTTTCTAGACATCCAAATGAAATTGCTGTCTTTATATTTTCAACTCGCAGAGGGCAGACGATGTAAGAAGTAAAAAGAAAGAAATGTCTAGATGCAAAAATGTTCTCAAATTTGTATACGCACCGAATACTTTTGAAACATATAAAATTAGATTTCAACACCAGGTGCTCACTTTAAATTGTTGATTTATGTCAACATACATTCATAAACTCAATAATTTTAATCTATACTAATATTATAAAGAGGAAAGATTTGTATTTGTGTATTTTTGTATGTATTGGAATAACTCAAAAACTACTGGGCCGATTATAAAAATTCTTTCAGCGTTAGAAAGGTAATTTATCTGTGAGTAACATAGGCTATATTTTTTAATTACACGCGGGCGAAGTCGCAAGCAACAGCTAGTCTATTTTTTAAGGCTCAGTAAGAGTACATACATACTTATGTTGTCTATTAACTATCTATGATTGTACTAAAGTTTCAGAGGTTCCATAATGGGTTGATTTGACTAATATTTAAGCAATGTTTTGATAAAAAAGTTTGATAAATTCTCATTAATCTCGAAGCTTTCGCTAAATAGCGAGCGCAAATAATAATATTTCTAGAAACTTCCTTGGTTATACAACGATAATAAAATATCAACACTATTTCTCGTTTACCTTTAAAGGGCAAATAAATGGTTCTTAAAAACGAGAACCAATGAACAAGTTGCATCAAAACAAAACGAATCGAGCTACGCATTAAATCTGTTAGTTAATTGGCGTCTCGCCAGAAAAAAAAACAAAGTCGTCCCGCGAAGGAAATCCGATCATTCCCGGAAAAGGTAATAAATCTTGTTGGGCCGTAGATAGAGAGATGTTACGGGTGTGTCCGGGGGGAAGCGGGAGTATCGGACGAGGCACAGGAGCAGGAGTATGTACTGTACAGTGGTACTGTACCAGTCCCGGGTGTAGTAAGGGACAGATCAATAGCCAAGCGTCCTCTCTCCGAGTCTCGGAGTCTAACGTCGCGCATTCGCGTTCCGTACCTCGTCCGGACAGCACGCACTTCACCCGACCACACGAAATACAACTGCGAACATGGAGGTAAGCATATTTTAACTTTTTGAAATTCTTATTAATCTCCCATTCAGGTTGTTATTAAAACCATTTATAATTATTGCAACTTTTAAACGATATATTACATTAAGTGGACTTTTTCAATTATTTGCCATTTATAAAACATTCATTTATTTTTAAAATAAATTCCTATATTAATACTTAAATAAATAAATATTGGATAATTTATAAGTGTGTTAAAACACAATATTTTTACAATTACGAATAACATTTCGAATAAATTGGCTTTCGTTTTACGCGTAATTATTAATAATTTATTGCATTGATTCCAGATAAAATAATAAAAAAATCTGGAACAATGCAGGGGGGGGGGGGATAAAAATTAATAAGAATTTTATTTTCATCATATTGTCTGTGTGATCTGCTGTCATTTGAGTCAGATAGAAATATTGTGCCGGATTCCATAACCTATGCAATTTAATCCGTCCCGCTCTAACACGTAGCATGTTAATACTCGTAGATACCATATGTAGGTATTTTTATGGGTCTTTTTGTGGAATGCAGCCACTTCGGACTTTTTTGTTTTGCCTCTGTGTAAATCAATACTTGTCCCACGTCGTAAAAATGAAGATGGATACTAGTGTTTTATTACGTATGTACTTTGTCGCCTTTGTTTCTTTAAGTTCCGGGGGTCTTTGTTCGAATTTTAGGTCAGGGATGTAATTTAGTTACGAGATGTCGCCACTTCATATCAGTTTTAGCGGCAGAATTTGAATATTTCTACAAGGTCTATGATAACTAAATAATTCAATTGAAGTACTAAAAAAAACGTTGTGGGATATTAGGAAAGTATAAATTAAGAAGACAGTTAGACCCGGATACCGGCCCTCGACGTTTCCTGTACAAACATAAAAACAATAAATTATTATCACCACACTTGTTATCAGATACAAGTGGCAAGCGACTCATTGAGTTTATTTTCGTATTGAGTCCGTAACTGTGAAACAATAAAGTCGTTGACTGGACACTATCATTTGTTCGTCGTTATTAATAAACATTAGCGATATGAATTTACAAATTGCTCTCCTAAAGCACAATTCATCTTGTTGATTGTTTACACACGAGGAAATTAAAATGTAATTTTTATTCTTGTTGAAATAAAATAAAATAATATATTTCCGTAATAAAACTGTTCGAGGAAAAATGAGAAAAAGTTCAAACAATTAAACATTTAATTTGTGAAAATAATTTCTCCTCATTAAATATCGAGCTACTGCGAAATTTCAAAATATAAATATAAAATGCGCAGCGAACTTTAATATAAAAACTTATAACTTTCGAACTCCATTCAGTGAATTAGCGTTACTTAAGCAGTTCCTCAATGTAGATTTCAATTTTTAATCTTCACTAAGGGACTTCTTTAGTAACCATTAAACAACTCGTGAATGTAGACGAGTAGTGTGGAATAGTTTATCCGTAGAAATTAATTATTAAATCATTCAAACCCATTTGCTTGCGAGATTTTCTAAATAATTTTTTTGTTTTAAATGAAAATGTAACTCGGTACTTCGTGTTTTATACATGCAACAACACAAAAGTTTTTTTTTTATCAAAGAATTTGTAAGGAATTGTTATTATTACTTGGGTGTTACGTCAGCAGTACATCGTAATTTTTGCTAGCTTTGCTTCGCGTCCGATGTTTATCGGAATTTATGAACTATTAAATTAAATATTAATAAATTTTTGTGCAAATCAGTCTTTTTTTGGCATATCTCTCCATTTGTAATTTGTTACTTTTGATAGTGAAACCATAGTTAGGTAACGTTAAGTCACTTGATTCCGGGGAGACTGAAAAATTGGTATCGCTGAAATAAAATACACTAAACAATTTTTTTCTATTAATGACATAAAAACATTTACAATTCTTTTTAAGAATGAAATTTGAATATTAAAAAATAATCGGGTGTAGTCTAAAACATCGCAATTTTGTGAGTATAAGTTTGAATTAAATGTGGTATTTTAATACATTTTTGTAGAAAAAACATTGCGGTTGGATGGTCGCTGGTTTGGTCCTACTGCTGGTTGCTATAGCCGCAGCTGAAGGAGAGGTTTTTGAGAAGGACGATCACGAACTGCTCGTCCGTAACGAAAGAGGCACTAAAAGTAGAGGTAGGTAAACATATCTCTGCTATGTCGTTAATAATATTAATTGAAAGAAAACTTACTAAAGCCAATCCACGAGAAATATACAAGTGTTAAATTGGACGCCACAAATTAGATTATTTAATAAAATTGTCCAATTAATTATTACAGATCTCATAATTTTGTCCACCCTAAATTCCTATAATTTTACGTTCAAAAGGTCGATTTTAATAAATATTATATTCAAATTACCTACATTTTATGTTCAAGAGTGTAAAGCTATATCATATTTGTACAGAGACCTGTCGCTACATGCGAGGCGCTTGGTCCGAATGCGATTCTAAGACGAACATACGTTCGCGAACGCTTACTTTGAAAAAAGGGGATGTTTCGAACTGCGAGCGTACAAAGACGATTCAGAAAAAATGTAAAAAAGGTAACAAATTGCGCTTTCATTTGTTGAATAAATGAATAAATTACTGAACAGTACAAGATATGTTGAAAACAAAAACAGAAAACATGTAATATTTTTGTTTTATTGCATTCCATTAAAAAAACAAATAAATATATTGTTTTATTATATAACTAGCATGCCGTTACGAGAAATCATCATGGAGCGAATGTAGCGCAAATGGCGAGATGTCCAGAACTGATATGTTGAAAGCAAACAGCGACCCGACTTGCGATCAAAGCCGACGCATTACTAAAAAATGCAACAAAAACAAACAAGTCAAGTCCACCAAAGATAAGGGTAAGACGCTTAGAAAAAAATAAAAGAAAAACTACCTACGTCTTGTATTGTTCGATGAAGATATATTTGTTACTAGCTTTCGCCGCGACTCTGCGTAGAATTAAAAAAATAAAAGTGTGTAGCCTATGTGTTCTTCCAGACTATGCCCTACATCTAAACCAAATTTCATCAAAATCCGTTCAACCGTTCGGGCTAGAAATTCTAGCAAACATCTATCCATCCATCCAAACGTCCATCTAACCTTTCGCATTTCTAATAAGAGTATGATAGTTTAACAATATTTTTTTTACAATTTCCAGGTCGCAGAAATCGCCAGTAAAATGTTTGTAGCTATGCCTACTATTTAGATTATAACAACGTTTTTATTATAAAATTGTCATGATTGTTCGTTGATTCAAATTTATGTAATAGTGTAGTATCATAAAGTGTTGGTTTTAAAGTTATTGGATTGTATTTTAAGCATTTATTAGTAACAATGTAATACAGTTTTACTCTTTAATATTTTAATGTTCGAATCTTGAACTTTAAACACTCGTAATTAGATGCCTTTTCTTTTTATAATATTCATAAGTGAAATATTTGATATTAAATAAATAAGTACTTAGCTATGATCTTTATTTAAACCCTAAATAGTCTATGTATACCTGACAGAAGCCAAAGAGTAACAAATAAATCAATTATAGAGCAGACACTAGAAACATTTTTAAAAATATCAGAGGCACTTTTGCCATCTGAATATCATGTGATAGCTGAAAACATGCGTGTCAACCAAAGCATAGGTAAAAAGTTGTGTCCTGTCTGTTGATACATAATTCATAATCATATGTAGAATGTTTACGACAAAAGCCAAACTAAGTATACAACAAGCAAACTTTAAGTTCTCCAAACTTCTCTGTTGAAACAAGTGACGATAAAACTAGAGATAGTCTTGTGTTGTCTTTCTTTGCTTTTGAATATTAAAATCAATTATCCATCACTTGTTTGTTGTATCCATGAAAAAAGATCCGCATGTAACCAAGTAAGGGTATTATGTAGTTAAAAAAAATCGTATTTGGGTTGCTATTATTTATTTAATTTTTCAATTTTTTTAATAAAATTCGATGCATGTTATTCAAGTCTTATCAATTATTTCGAAATTAATGCACCTATATTTTAAACGTCTCCCATAGTAAATAAATAAATAAAGATAAGGCTTAAATATCAACATCAAATTTTATAAAATACATTATTAAATATATTTTTAAATAAATAAATAATTTAGCTTATCATCTATAATAAATATTTCCTTTTAAATTACATTCATATAAAAATGGTAACAAACTTTAATCGAGATAGACTACAAGATGGACGCTCTTCAAAATTTAGTCTAACGTTTACTATACGCGAACTATATGAACAATAAATTTTGTTCTGAAATATCACAGGTCAATGTTCGAACGTGCGTTTATAAGTTCACTTGAACAGTTGTTTGGCGTAGTACCATATTCTGAAGAAGTACTCGTCACGTCGCAAGAGGGAGCCACGGGCGTACGATCGTATGTCTGCGTCCATGTTGTGTTCGCGGAGCCACGAAGTCGTCGTTTGCGTACTGAAGGACGTCGGCTCCGTCATCTCAGTTTGTTCACCAGGTTCCTCGTCAGCATACGAATCTGTTCAAATTATAATCATATTATTACATGGTTTAGGAACTAATTGAAGAAAAATGGGAGAAATCCACGAGAACTGATAACGAATGATAATGAAGTAACCCAAGAAAAGCGCGTTCAGTGCAAAAAATAGCCAGAGCGCGCTTGGTCTCTGGGCTCGGTGGGACCCAATTTCTGTAAGCACTTTTTTAGTTTATATGTAGGCGAGTTTAAATATGACCAAACAATTTTCTTACACCTAGATTCGGAAAATGTAGCTCATTCAAAGTTCACATTTACGCATTATTTAAATAACTAGTATGTGCGGATGTTTCTGGGTATGCTGTTCGATCAAATCTATGCAACCAATCGACTCAATGGGAAAAAATCCCCTTGGTCCGATTTTAAGAAATGCCGATTCGCCCAAATGGAAACACTCGTATGTGCCTCATCTATCTATCTATTTTCTTCTATCTTCTATCTATATGTACATATAATAAAATTGGAGTGTCTGTAATATCAAAAGAAAAATTCCTGATTTTGGGAAGATGATTTACTTGCGTGCTGATAACGAAAATTGCATTCAAAAAATGTTTGTCTGTCTGTCAGCAAGCCGAATTTGTTCCGGGTAATCTCCGAAACGCCTGGGCCGATTTCGACCGGACTTTCACTGAAGGGTAGCTGACATAGATGGTCATATTAAAGGCTACTTTTTTTAAATTCCGCGCTGTTAAATGGCGACCGGACCCCATCTCTGGAATGGGTGGACCGATTTGGACGGAACTTTGAAAGGTAGAAGTTAGATGCTCGCAGGAATGATAATTTTTTATAAATCCGGGATAACGAAGTTCGCGGGCGACAACTCGTTTTATACTAAAAATGAATAAATATTTACCTTCTCCAGGAATAACTTTAAATGGTTCATCGGATTCAAGCGGTTCGCTGATACCAATTTCGTTGCGAGCGTATATTCTTATCATGTAGGTATGATTCTCACTCAAATCCTTGATATTGTACTTCAGTGTTAGACTGTCTACTTTTCCAACTTCCATCCACATTGTCTTTGTCACATCACGGATGGCTATATTGTAGCCCAGAAGAGGGGCACCTCCGTCCCATTCCGGCGTTCCCCAAGATGTCATTACAATATTGTTGCCTACTGTTCTAATTTCTAATGGCCCAATTGGTGGAGAAGGCACAGCTGAAATAGAAATATACAAATATATGACTGACCAGTTACGCAAGCCGACAACGGCATTTTCAACGCTTTACAACAATTTCGATACACTTTTCCTGCTGTTTTACATTCATAATGATATAAAATCAACTTTCCGCTAAATTTATTAATCTTAATATGAATGTGAGATACGAATAACTTGATCATCAACAATCAAATATTAGAACTTTAAAACGAGCTCGGTAAAAAGCAAATATACCAATGGGAATTGACGTATGAGTTATTGTAAATTACTTACTGGCATGTTTCTCCAAATGCACTAATTCTGATTCTGTCGGTAAACTAATGCCAATTACGTTTTCGGCAGATATTCTGAATATGAGATCTTCCTTTTCTCTAATGTTCTCAATACAATGCTCATATGTTGAACCATTTACTGTGATTATTTTCGTCCATGATTTTCTGTTTACTGTCGTATACTCTATTATATAATCTGTAATTGTTTTTTTTTATTTATATAAGTACAATAAGAGAACATTGTTTGCATTAACGTTTTAAAGTATAATATAACGATTTTAGTCAATAAATAATAAATATCTTACTTGTTATAACGCTGCCACCATCACTCTCCGGTGCCAACCACGAAAGCGTTACTGACCTCGAGGTAATTTCTCTCACCACAACGTTTAGAGGTTGAGAAGGTGGAGCTAAAACAGTAAATTAAGTTAATAATTCAAAGTGCTATTAATAAAGATCAGGTAAAACAACATAAAATAAGACACAATTGGTAATATTGTGTAATATGTTTTGTAAAAATAATAAAGAATAATTACATAAAGTTTTCCCAATAATTATTTCTTGTTCGGGAATGTAAGGTAAGCTCACGCCAATTTCGTTTCTGGCGTATATTCTCAATTTGTATGTCATATTTGCACGCAGTTTTTCTATTTTGGCCGTGGTGTTTGCGACGGTGGCGACGTGTCTCCATTTCTTGCCATCTTTTATTTCTACAGTGTAGTCCAGTATAGCTGAACCACCATTTCTTTCCGGTGGTGACCAAGTTATTGTTACAGAATCATTAGTTATGCCGTAAATACCTAACGGGCCCAACGGCGGTGATGGTACGTCTATAATAGAATAAAATTAATTATAGTAGTACAATTGTAAATATAAATTTAATAAAAAAAGTTCAAACGTCATCATAGTACTCGAAGTTTATCAATTTTCACTCACCCAAAGCTGTCTTTATTACTATTGCCTCACTTTCTAATGCTTCAGACACTCCAATAGGATTTATTGCCGTTATTCTAAATTTATAACTATTATTTTCATTCAATCCTTGGAAGCAATACGTCGTCACTTCTTTATCAACATCAGCTACCTTAAGCCATTGTTTTATTTCCGGGTCATATTTTTCAACTGCGTATTTTGTTAGATCTAATCCACCGTCGTCCAAAGGAGGCTTCCATTGTATTGTGACAGATTCTTTGCTTATTTCCTTCATAACAACAGGACCTTCTGGTTTGCTTGGTACATCTGTTGAAATAAATATTACATTTATTCTGAATTTCCTGTCCTATACAAGGCTTATTCGTTGGTAAAGTTAATTTGATAAGTTTCTATAACAGGAAATAAGGTTCTTAAACAACTTACCATATACACTTAAAGTGACGTCGTAAGAAGTGGAGCCAGCGATATTATAAGCTTCAATTGTATATTTAGCGCTGTGTACCCTTTCAACTCTAGGAATGTTTATCACGCTAACATCATCGTTAATTGTTTTTCTGATATCGCTTGAATCATCAATCTTGGACCCATTACTATACCAAACAATGTGTGGTTTCGGTATACCTTCAATGGTAGCAGTAACAGACCATTTATCATTAACTCTTAACTTTTGTGTCGTCTCAATTTCCGTTATATGTATGATTGGTTTCTGTTGCACTTCTACGATACACGATGTTTCTACTTCACCGTAATCATTTACACCAACACATTTGTATTCCCCTTGAGATTGTTCTTCCACCGAAATAATAAGTGTTGCTACTCTATTGACATAAGTAGATTTCGAAGTAATAATTTTCTTTCCATCTTTAAACCACGTAACTTTTGGTTGAGGCATACCTCCAAATATACAAATCAGTTCTACATCTTCGTTTGGATTTCCTATTACATCTTTTAGTGGTTTTTCTACAGAGGGTGGTTGTTTTGTTATTTTTTTCTTTATAAGAATAAATTCAGAGCATTCTGAAGATTCACTTACACCAACTTCATTGACCGCAAATACTCTAAATCGATAATAAGTATCAACCTTCAAATTTTTTATGTAAACTTGAGTTTTCGTGATATTCTCGATTGATACCCATCTAAAAATTGAGAATTAAAGTAAGAAAAATAAAAGTTTATGAAGTTACGATACAAATTTGCAAGACAAAATAATTACAAGGTGTTCACAGTTGTATATTATAATTCTAAAGTAAAAAATGTATAATACATTGTTAATATGAGAGACTTACTCGGAAGTATTTTTTTCTTGATATTCAACAATGTAGCAGGTAACCTCCGAAAATCCATTGCTCTTTGGTTCATCCCAAAATATGTTAATAGAAGTGTCATCAACCTCCAATACGTTAGGTTTTCCAGGTGGAGATGGAATATCTGCAAAGACATTTGAAATATTAATTTCTCCAGAGGAAACTGACAGATTTAATTAAAGTACTTTCTTATATAGTCATAATTTCACGTTACCTGTAATGATGACATTGATATCAACGTCTGCTTTTCCGCAGTTGTTCTCTAGATGAAGTTTATAAATGCCAGCATCCGTATTGTCGACTTTTTTAATAGTGAGACTAGCACTTTTAGAATCTATGAATGGTTTTGTATGCTTGGATCTCTTTATTATCTTAGAATTAACTATCCATTCATCATTAGCTTTAGGAACAGCCTCGTAACTGACAATTAATGTTACGTCACTTCCTTTCTTTATTTTGTATTCTTTTACGTAGTCTAAGATTTTAGGAGAGAATTCTGTAACTGTAAAAATGCATTTATATTAATAAATATATGCAAATCAACGTCCAAAGGGAAAAACATTTCTGAAAATACTTTCTGTAAAATAATAAAATTGTACCCACCTTCAACTTTTAACTTCGTCGAACACATCGCGTCTAACAATACACAAGAATATTCACCTTGGTCTTCTTCCAGGCATTTTCTAATAATAACAGTGCGTTTTTTACCATCGGATATTAAAGTGAACTTTTCTGAGTCTTCAATTTTATTTTTTCTCCTTAGCCAAGTAACATCATATTGTTCATCTGGTATTTCGACAGTTAAATATGCATCTGCATATGCCGGGACTATGATAAATTCAGGTAGACGCATGGTGAAATCTATTGTTGGTATTTCAACAGTAAGAGTGGCTGTGCATTTATCATTGCCTACAACGCATGCGTATTTTCCCGCGTCACTTTCTTCACAATCATAAATCTTCAATTTTTGTTTTTTACCATCAATAGTGAGTTGAATGTGATTTGAAAATTGTATTTCCATATCGTCTTTATACCATTGTACTAAAGCATCACCTTTTGTCAGTTCAATTTCAAATGTTGCCTTGTTACCTTTCTTTACTCTTTGATCGGTAAGACGTGATATGATTTCAGGAGGCAATTCGACAACAGTCACTTCTGCAGTACATGCATCATCCCGTAAGATACAAGTGTATTCGCCTTCATCATGCACTGAAGTATTCCTGATAAATAATTTTCGAACATTCCCTCGTTTTTCAAAATCGTATTTATTTTTCTTGGGTTTAATTACTTTACCCTCTTTTTCCCACAATACATCTGCGGTTTCTGAATTAATTTCTACTTCCAAGATTGCAACATCTTTTTCTTTAACTTCGAAATCTTGTAGTTTTCTTATAAATTCTGGAGTGGTCTCATGGACTATTAAGTCTGTGCTGGTTTCTTGATCTTTTACAATACATTTTATCTTGCCAGTATCAGTAAGTTTAGTTTTCTTAATTTTCAATTTATGTATTCGGGATTCTTGTATTATTTCCCTGTGATCCATTCCACTTAACTCTTTGTTATTGTGGTACCATTTTGTAGAAACCGTGTGAGAAGTTTCGCATTCTAAAATAACTAGTTTTCCTTCTTCAACCTCATAAGATTTATGGAGATTTTTAACAAATACAACTTTATCTACATCAATGGTCACACGAGCGCCATGAGATGCCTTACCAGCGCTATTAGACGCTACACATTTGTAGTCACCAGAATCAATTTCAGAATCTACATTACGTATAACTAGCTCGATGTTTTCACCATCGAATGCTTGGGTAATAGTATCGGAGGGAGTTATTACTTTATTATTTCTGTACCACGTTATAGTGGGAACAGGGTTTCCCGTTACTTTGGCAAACAATTTAATAGTACCTTTTTCGTTGACAGTTATTTCCTGGAATCTGTGAATGAATAATGGCGGCTCCGCATCTTCTTCAGTGGGTTCTAAAAGACAAATATAAAAAGTTATGAGTAGCAAATAAAATAAGTCTTAAAGTTAGTAATTTATCTCATACGAATAACATTTTCTTTTAAAATGTATACAGTAATTACGGAGAAAAAAAAGTTACTAGCTACTTTTTTCTGTCTATCTGATTAATTAATAAAAATTAAAAATGTTTGGCTGTAAAATTTACCTTCTATACTTATAACGGCAGTGGTTTGTGTGGATCCCTCAGTATTTTTAGCCTTAAGGGTGTAAATCCCATCATTTATTCCTTTTCTTGGTTTTATTATCGTAACAGTGTGTATGTCGCCATCAGATTTGCAGACGTCTGATTTTATCGGTTCGTTATTTTTATACCATGCTACTTTCGGTTTCGGGTTTCCAACTACTTGAACCGAGAGAACAAAAGTTTCTCCTTCTCTTATAGACATGTTTTTAAGAGGTTCAATAATTTGCGGCTTTTCCTTTTGACCTGTCTTAATTTTCAGTACAATAGGTAAATTGGCTTCACCCTCTCTATTCACTGCAACCACTGTATATGTACCCTCTTGATGTTTCTTCACATTTGTTATTTTTAAAACACTACAATACATGTGCATGTCTGATTCTGTTACTATTGAAATGTTATCGCTAGGCATTACTTCTTCACCCTTAAATAGCCAAACTATATCTGGCTCCGGAATAGCTACAAGTCTACATTCTAACAAAATATTAGAGCCTTCATCGACATATTGCGCCTTTGGTCTCTTTGAAAATGTAGGCGGAATGCCTTCTAATATATCAGCCAAAGAAGACTCCCTAGAAAGGCTTTTTCTTGATAATACAGTCATTTCGGAACCATGATCCGACAACGGTGCTTCAACAGTTAATTCTGTCGTACTTGATGCAAAACCAGCTGCATTTTTGGCTACACAAGTAAAAGTACCAGCATCTTCTGGGAATACCTCTCGAATAATTAAAGTAGCAACATTATCGTCATCGTAATACATTTGGAAATCCTGAGATGGTTTTATTATAGCTGTTTGTCTAAACCAAGTGATTTGCGGTCTTGGATATCCTTCCACTTGGCATTCAAATTGCACGGTAGATCCATCTGGAGTATGCTTAGGACGTAACTTTTCCACAAATATTGGCGCTACAGCCTGTTCTTCAGATGTAGGTTCTATAAAAAAATAAGGAATTCGTAACAGTCAAACACCTATTTAGGTAAATAAATATATTCGTTCAAATGACTACTTACTTTCAAATACTGGAAGCTTATCGATTTTTTCATTAAGCTTCTTTTGCAGATATGAAGTGTAATTTGGTTCATCCATTAGATACTGTGCCGGTACCCAACCTGTTTCTTCAGTTAGATGTTTCCGAACGAACCACCAGTCTTGATTTGTAGTTTCTAATGAAAATAAACTTACGTAAATATGAATATGTAATTTACATGATTTTCTTTTTGATTTATTAATATAATAGATAAATAATATTTCAAGTAAAACGTAACGACAAATAATTATTGTTTTGAAGCCTGTTAAGTACTGTTGTATTCACTTCTATACCACATACAGAATGATTGAAATTATATTGCTTAAATTCTATGCATGTTAATGATCGGTTATAATGCTAAGCCGTAAGGCAACATATTAAAAATAAATCTATATGAAATAGAATAATAAAAGATTTGTTTACCTAAAATATACAATCGTTCACCCTCGACGAGATTTATAGCATCGTTTGTTTCTGCAACATACGAGTAGACTGCGAAAACTGTATCACCCCTGCGCACGTTGACTGGAGTTTCTGAAAAAAGTAAGGTAGGAAATTTCACATGCCCCACGATATTATTTGTCTGATTTTTAAGTAGTAGTGCGAAGTTTGGGACCTAGTATCTACGTCTGAATTTAGATTTTATGTACCTTGTTTCAATAAAAACGTATAATTAATAAAATATATTTCATTAGTAAATTGCCAACTAGTTAATGACATATTTACGGAAACATAATGTATGTACTAATTATCTACTTGGCACAGAAATTAATACGCGGTGTCTATTGATTTCTAGTCCTCAATTTAGACTTACCAGGGAATTCCTGCTCCCTAGCTATACTCATCGATGCATCCGCTTCTAAAATATAAATAACAGTAATTAGTTAATGGAGTAGTTTAGTCGTGGACATGGATGATTATTAATCATGGATTCACTCCAGCCAGCCCAACTTAAAGTACTTAGCTGTTCCACGATCCCACTACATTTGCGATATGATCGATCTCAGCAATAGAAATAGACATTTTTCTGAAGTTTCTTAAAACGAAGAACTTTAGTCTACTATGACTGGATTTGGAAGACCCCATGCACATTTTTTGTTTGTAATTATGATAGGTTAATTGGGTTAATTAAAAGATTTGCTATGCACAAATTATTTTGAATTTGAACCTCCTCAGTCAAATTTTGAACAATCATCTATCGTTATCAAATGCAGGCTTAAAGGCGAAATTCCGACGTGGCAGATGGCAGACTGCAGACATCAACGGCAGACCGACTGAGAGACTGACAGCGTTACTTTGCTGGGTTAAAAATATCTTAAAAGCTCATATCTAAAATCTTAAATTCCCATTTTAATATCAGTGACTTGATTTAAAATTCAAAACTACCGATAAATATCTGAACTATATAACTTAAAAGAGAGAAAGTAACTGAGTTACGAAATATCTTTTCCGACAAAACAGGTAATCCTAAAAAAATTCTATCTGCCCTCGCAGAAAAAAAGCTCTTTGCAATAATTATAATTAGTAAAAAAATATCTACCTTGTATTTCCAAAGGCTTTCTTGGTTTACGTTTAGTAGAAAATGTAAGGTTTTCTTCTTCATATAAATCACTCTTCGGTTTTTTCGGTTTTAGTTCAACATTTACCTCTTCTACTTCACTTATTTCATAGTTTGGTTTTTTCGTCCTTGGTCTAATTACCATTTCAACATTTTCTTCCGATTCTACATCACTTACAACTATTTCTTCTATTTGGCTATTATCTTCGAATTCTTGAGTCACTTTGATAGAAGTTTCTGCAGACCCTTCAGCGTGTGTAGTTTTCGTTTTTGGCTTAATAATTACGTTTCTGGATAGTGATACATCTTCAGCGGTGACTTTTTCTGCACGAGATTTAATATCAAAACTTACGCCCTCTTGATCATGAACGGTGTATTTAGGTTTTTTGTCCAAAGTTATATTTACATCTTGTGTTATTTCTGGCCCCGACTTTGGTTTAAGGATGTTTGAAGTTACTTCGTCTTCGTTTGTTTTTATATATTCCGGCTGTTTCTTAAGGGGTATTATAATATCTGCTGTTTCATCTCTTACGTTTTCATCACTTTCTACGATTTCTACCGATCCCTCTGCTTCCGTTTCTTCATAAAATTTGATTGATGTTTCATTAGCTTCCTCGTTAAAGGTAGGAATTCGCTGAGGCTTTAATTTTACTTTACTTGACATCGAGATTTCTTCTTCAGCATAGGAATCTAAATGAATATTAAATTCTTGTTCTACGTCCTCTTTTGTTTTCGTCGTTTTTGGTCTAAACGTCACTGTTTCCGGTTCGGCGTCGTCCGCTTGTGGAATGGACGGTTTTCTTACTGGTTTTAGTGTTTTCTTAATAGTCACTTCGTCTGTTATTTCTTGTACTTTCTTAATACTGGGCCTTTTAGGTTTTATTGTAAATTGTTCTGGTTCCGTCTCTTCGATCGTCTCAATCATTTCTTCTTCGTGTTTCGCTTTGATACTTAATTTTATATCTTCAGAATCGAACATTGTTTTCTCTAATGGCGTATGTTCAATTTCAGGTAGTTTAGGCGTCGGAATGACTACTTTTCTAAGCTTTGCGGCTTCTTTAACATTACGCGAAAGTATTCCATTTTGACGTATACTTCCTATTGTGGTTATTAATGGCTTAATAACGGCTGGAGGCCAATCATTTACGTATTTTATACGACTTTTCAATTGAAATTTAGGTAACACAACTGATGAAGTATCCTGTTTAAGAGGAGCAACTGTCTTTTTTAATTTAAGCTTTTTGAATACCGGGCCTTCAGTACTGTCTACAAATTGAGCTTTACTAGGTTCGAAAGTTTTACTCTCTATTTGCAGAGGAACGAGTTTAGGGTGTTTCTTTACTGGTTTTTTATCAAATGCGTTCTCATTTATTTCCATTTCACTTTCAATTGTGGGTAACGCCTCCATTTCATCTATTTTTTGAACCTTTTGCTCTATATCTTTTGGTTTTTCTTTGTTCTTTTGGGCATCCTTTCCAATAGAAGAAATTTTTTCACTTACGTCTTGCATGTCAATGGCAAGTTTTGTTGGCGTTTTTTGGGTATCAGTCTCAACTACGTCTGGTTTCATTTTAGGCTCGGCACGTTTTTGTTCTATTTCATCTTCTTCATTTGTAACCTTACTTGGCTTGAGGCTTTCCTCTGTTTTTGTTTTAGATTTATCTGGCTTTATAGAAATGTCTGAGTAAATTTCAGGTTTCTCTAACTCAGTTTTTTCTGCTTCTGGAATTGAAGATATCTTGACAGGTTTTCGCTTAATCTTTGCTGCCTCTTTTACGTTTCGTGATATCTCTCCATTCTGACGAATACTCCCTAAATTGGTAAATATGGGTTTTATTTCCTTTGGTGGCCAGTCATCAATTTTTTTAATTCGGCTCTTTAGCTGGAATTTGGGCAGAGTTACAGTGGAGGTTGGCTCTGGTTTAGGTTTCTGAACAGGTTTTTTCAATTTCACTTTTGTAAATTGTATATTTTCAACTTTTTCAGGGTGTTGAGGTGTTTCAGCATCAACGTGTTCTACTTTAAGAGGAATTAATTTCTTTGCTTTCAATTTAGGCTGTTTATCTGTTGTTTGCGTTGAATGCAAAGGTTTTGTTGTGTTTTCATCGCCTTGTACGATGGGTAATTTTTCTAACTTCAAGTAATCTGTAAATCATAAAATTATGAAATTTAATAAAAATCTTATGTGTCAAATCAATTTAACAACTTATAGAAAAAAAAAACACATCAGACCAGTTTCAAAATTCTTCACCATCGCATTTACAGTAAAATACTGTATGCAACAGGACAATCAACGTTTTTTATTCATAAAGATTAAAGAGACGAGGCGACGTGATTCTGTCTTGTCTCACGCAAAGATCGTAGTTTTTTCTCTCAGCAACATAAAATATAATATTATAACAAATATATATTACATTACAAATATAAAATGTTATTTGCGTGAAATTACGTAATGACATTATTTTCTTATATAATATTAAGGTAAAAAAATAATTTTTACCTTTACATTTTAGTTATTCTAGAAAATATAATCAGACTTAAACTAATTACTGAGTACGGACATTTTACTTTTTTTTTTACAAAGAATGTCGAGTACACAAAAAGATACACACTAATTAGGTTAAGATTGCTTACAAAATCAATGCTGTTTTCCGCATTTTTTAAGATATGAATATTTTAATGACATGTTTTAATATTATAATCACTCACATAGTAAACATTATATTATATTCATTCTATTACCGAATTCACTATGAATATTCGAATTTCATATGTACATAATTTACCCGATGTTCTTACGGTAAAGGAACATCTTGATGCAATGCGCACATATTGGCGGAGAAATTCAAAGATACATATGTGTGAAGTCAACCATCCCTCGCTGGGCCAGAGTGTTTGACTATGGCTTAGTCACCCCCTAAATTAGGGTAGGCTACGATATGATGATTTGTTTTTGATGATCGACTGACGACGATTGATGGTAAATACATAATCTTATATTATCACTGTCAGAAGCCGATTCATCCGAATTTAACACTATTTAAAATGAATAAAAACTGACTTTGGTAGATAGTCGTATTTATTTTAGTTATGCATTCGTATTTTTTTTTATACAGTATTTTTAATTGACCACCATCTTAATTGATAACTTCACAACACACTATAATCCAATTGCAAACATTTACTGAGATTAACCAATTGATTTTATAATAACAAAACGCATCATTCCACCATTCAATGACAACTGTCATCTGTCATTCGATCGCCGCTTGACATCTATCGTGCACGATGCATAGTCAGGCAGTACTGAAAATTATTAGTTTTTTACGTTTATTAAAAACAGCGCTTAACCACGATGGCACCCATAGTTGCTAGTTACTTTAGTCGTTCAAAAATTAACAATAATTTCGCCCCGTTATATACATGTTAACGCAAATATATGAAATCCGCTATTGTACACAATTCCTAGGCAATTTGTGTAACTCCTAAAATCCCTCGGAAATATGTTAAATAAATTACGTTAGACAATTTTCCTAGGAAATTATACATTGAAAAAATATCAAATGGAAATAAAAAAATTCAATATATTATATTATTGGGTAAGCAGAGATACAACGTACTTACCATTGACTAGAAAGTATAAGCTTATTTGTCTAGTTAAAAAAAAATACAAGCAATACTCTTTACTGCGCATGTGATTTAATATGTCACGAGGCAAGAATTGGTCACGGTAGTAGAGAATGTACAATGAAAGACCTTTAATATAGTCAGAATTCTCGTCAGGACTCTGGTAGTCAAGTGGAACTGATAGATTTTCATTGTCATCTCCACGATAATAGCATATTGATATAAGGGGTTCACCAGCTGATGAGGGTTTGTCGATGATCAAGGGGGAAGGCTAGTCAATGACCAAGGGGGTGATCTGATGGTATCTTGTGTATCAAGATAACAAACTGAATAAGTTCACTAAATTACACGACCTGAGGAAGTGGCTAACAAAATATTTATTTCACTCTTAATAGAGCTCTCATAATTCTGCAGTTACAGAATTTTTCAACAGGTTTATTGAAAACCTATAAGTACTAATTAACTATATGTTTTATTCATAGAAAACATTAATTTCACACATTGCCTATCGCAATTTTGAAATTTTATACGATTCTGACCCCTCCTTACACGTCTCGAGCCCCTACCAAGGGGATAACGATACCGAAGGAGAACACCGTGGGGTTTAGTGGGTAGTCCGACCTAAATATAAGGTCGGGAGTCCCACACGAAATTGTCTCTGCTGCCCCCGCAACACGGACGGAGAAGTATGTAAATGAATTCCCCACGTCAACAAAAAAAAGTACAACACATTTAATTGTTTTGTAGTTTTGTAATAACACTTATTGGGATTTTCGGCTTTTACGTATTGTGTGTGTAGTATATCGTCTGTTATGTATACTGAAAGAGCGGGCGCACACCTCTGCCTATACTATCGCACACCTGTTGTGCGATTGTCAATTATCGATTGTTTCGTTGAACTGTTCAGTTTCACAACTAAAAAATCAATAGTGTGCGCACCTCCATATAAGCTAATAGGAATCAAAGCAAGACTAAACAGTTGCGCGATAGTTTAGTTTCAGGTGTGCGCAAGCTCTACCGATAGGTTGGTGGTTGACTATTTGGGTTGATGTGATTTCTGTTGTAATATTACGTGGCTTACCATCGTCACTTGGAACTCCCTTTTCCTTGGTCTCTTCTAGGAGCTCCAACACTTGTGGAACGACATATTTTGAAGAAGGTTTGTCTTTCACGACAACACTTGTGACGGGTTCTTCACCTTCTTTCTCAATCGTTGTTATTTCTGTTAGTTCTTTCTTGGGTCCTTTACGCTTCTTCTTGGTCTTGATC
>LD689102.1:28821-39813 GCA_003118335.3 Papilio memnon
AAATATGCTGTGATTGCTGACATCTTAGGCAACAAAGAAGTGTGTGTTTACGCTTTATTATATTAGTATAAAAGTATAGATTGTAAAAATAATTAGTAAACGATGCAGGAGTGTGGAGTAAAAATAGCAGCTAAGGTTAAATTCATATTAATGTTTTATTATATCACAGCCTTCATTACTTGCAAATACAATTTTTCTTTTGTTAGTAAGAATGTACATACCAAGAGAAGCGCTGATATCAGGAATACCCACGTCAAAGATCAGCTTTTGGGTGATAAGAGAGAAGCCAATGTCATTGACAACGATGTTGCTAACACCAACCACGGACAGATCGGACACGGATCCGCGAGCCGTAAATAATCTACAGAAAGAACAAACAGTTAAGTTCCTACCAATTGTTTATTAGATTTTAAATGAAGTAACATATTTATGGAAAGAACAAATATTTTTCTATCTATACTGTACTCATTTCAATCCCAAAGCTGATGTGCCAACTAGTAAAACAGCTTACCCAGCAATTGCGAATGTGTATTGTCCCTCAACAAATTCCACAGCGATAGGGTCGTATCTTTCCAAAAATCGGCTTACACGGTCCATTAAGTCAAGAAAACCATCCACTGCCGGATTCCTCGTTTCAACATCTGGGAAATAATATTTAAATTTTGTTGTTATTCTATTTCAAACACAATACCAAAATAACATGTTTAATTATTGTAAATTACAAAATTAATATTTCTCTAAATGCTATTTAAATTATAATAAAACAAATCAAAACAATTATTAGTAATACTCAGTATTATGGGGCTACTTTGAAAAGACAAAAGCGAAGCTTGAAGGCACTTACCTTGAGCTTGGGGCATAGCGGTGGCGCTAGCCAGGGCCAACAGGGCGACAAAGGCAAAGGTCTTCATGTTGCTATACCTTAAGGAAAGATGAAAAATATTAATATCCAAATTATATTCCCGGTTTGAAAAATATTTCATTTCCATATATTATATGAATTAAATTTTCTTACCTTCCTTTAAGTAAGATTAATATCCAACTGCTGCAGCGACTATTTATATTCAAATTATAATGACAGATAACGTTGAATAATATGATAAAATGGCATTTAATCAACTGTGCGAAAGCTTAAACTTGGTTATCAATGCAGATATATGTATGGACAATTATAGAAATCGAGATTTATTTTCCCCAGCAATGAAGTAAGATATACATAGGTTAAACATTCTGTATAATCCCGAAAAATGTAATTACTCAAATAAGTATTTTAAGTCTTTGAATATTGCTAAAATATAGTTTCCCGCGGCTATGTCCACACAGTATTAAAAACGTACGAAAAAAAAACTATTTGTCACTCGGGAACCCGTCACTTTTCAGGGATAAATCGTATCCCATGTGTAACTCCAGACTTTGTTTTCTATCTGTGCCAAATTTCAATAAGATGTATTAAACCATTGCAGAATTATCAAGTAAACATGAAAAAACAGAATTAATATATGCCAAGGCAACATGACTATTTCCGGGATCAAAAGTAGCCTACATGTCCTTCCAGACTACCCTCTACATCCGATTCAAATTTCATCGAGATCCGTTCAACCGCTTAGACTACAAAATCTAACAAACATTCATCCATTCATCTAAACTTTCGCATTCATATTAAGTAAGAATTAGTAAGATAAGTAAGAAGTCAGGTTAAGATCGCATTTCGCAAGACTATGCATAATTATTTTTCAACAACCATGAATTGTTAAAAATCCTCTGACGTTGCAGATGTCCATGGGCCATCAAGTAGCATTACGCGATCCGCTGCTCGTTTGCCCCCTTCTACTAGTTATAAACAAAACCGCGCTGCATTGGGAGTCATGTACTAAAGCGTTGGCATATGTTTTTCATCATCACCAGCTCACTATACGTCCCCACCGAAGGGCTCGAAGCTTACCGAGGTCAGGGTGGCTAGGCTGGCGAAGTTAGGGTTGGTTGTCTTCACACATATCTTTAAATTTCTTCGCCGATATGTACAAGTTGCATCGCGATGTTTTCCTTCACCGTAAGAACGTCGGGTTTATGTACATACGAAATTCAAAAATCGGAAATCACATGGTACATGGCATGAGTCACCGACGCTCACTATCATACTTTCATTCTAATACTAGCTTTCGCCCGCGACTCCGTCCGCGTGGAGTTAAAAAAACAAAAGTAAGTAGCCTATGTGTTCTTCCAGACTACGTTCTATATCTATGCCAAATTTCATCCAGATCCGTTCAGCCGTTTAGGCTACAAACTATAACAAACATCTATCCATCCAAACTTTCGCATTTATAATATTAGTAAGATTATAAATATGAAAGTTTAGATGGATGGATGTTTGTTAGAGTTTGTAGCCTAAACGGCTGAACGGATCTCGATGAATTTTGGTATAGATGTAGAGGATAGTCTGGAAGAACACCTAGGCTAATCATTTTTGTTTTATTTAATTCCACGCGGGCGGAGTGGCGGTCGAAAGCTGGTATGTTTATATGTATGCTATATGTATTTGAAACACTAAGTTTTTATGTTAGACCCAAAAAGTGCATTTATTTAATTAAGCTAGGAATATGACAATCATGTATAATAACGTTGCATCATGATCAATCGGCTTCTTTCGATAAAGTGAGGAGTCAATGATGGTGGAAACAAACGGATGCTATTTCATAAGTCGGTACCGCTGAAATGTTTCTTTCCCGATATCCCCATGTATAAAATTAATTTCGATGATACACCGAAGATAGGTATATCAAATACTAGCTTTCGCCCGCGACTCCGTCCGCGTGCAATTAAAAAAAAAACAAAAGTGAGTAGCCTTTGCATTCTTCCAGACTATCCTCCACGTCTATACCAATCGAAATCCGTTACCCGTTTAGGCTATACGCTGACGAACGGAATAGTACCCTATGTCCGTCTCCTGGCTCTAAGCTACCTCCTCACGAATTTTCAGCCATATCGGTAAAGTCGTTCTTGAGTTATAAATAGTATAGATAACACGACTTTCTTTTATATATTTATAGATAGATAAGTAGGGGGAGTAATTTCGCGTTTCGTCTGATGAGTGTGGTGCCGGAGGCCCAACTTTAGTCTCTTTTTCTTCCCACCCTTTTTCTCATATGAATAGGATGGAAAGAGAACGTGGATTTGACGGTGGAGGAGACGCATAAGAAGAGGAAATATCCTCTTTATGCGCGTCTCGTCCTCCGTCGATTAAGGGTAGGCAACATATCCGCTATTGCGAATGTCTATGGGCAGCGGCTTCGTCACTTTCGGCGGATTCAGGTGGCAGCTTGATATAAAAAATATATAAGTTAGGGTCAAGGACATGAAAAATTATATTTTCCTTCATTAGATTATTTCGTATTATTATCATTAAAAATATAAAGTGCACTCTAGAAAGTTTTTGATTGATAATATTTGTTATCAAAATATATTCGTAAGTAGTATGTATTTGTAATCCGATATATCTAGGTATTATTTGCTGGGGACATTAATCTGTTGTTCTACTGATATACATATTAATTTTGTTACTCAGTAACACGTATTACATAACATTAAGAGCGTGTGCACACGTTTGACTAAACTGTCGCACAACTATTTAGTCGCGGTTTGATTCGATTCACACTACACTACTCACATCACACTATTCGATTTGTGCATCTTGTAACCTGTGTGATTAGATTGCCTAAATATTTAAATTATTGTACATGTTCTATAGGTTTGTTACCTGTTTTAACTGACTTTTAACTTTTATACAAGACTTTAAATTCAATCATACTAATCATACTTCATATCATACTCATACTAATATTATAAATGTGAAAGTTTAGATGGATGGATGGATGGATGTTTGTTAGAGTTTGTAGCCTAAACGGCTCAACGGATTTCGATGAAATTTGTTATTAATGTAGAGAATAGTCCGGAACAACACATAGGCTACTCACTTTTCTTTTTTTTAAGTCCACGCAGACGGAGTCGCGGGTGAAAATCGCTCGCTTTGAAGTTTAACAATTCCTTGTGCACGGGGTTCAAAATCATTTTCTCTAAAAATTGTGCGTGCCACAGGCCTAATTCCGATCTTTTTCCATTCTATCCTAATAGGATAAGCTAAGCTAAATAAGCTTCTCTCTTCATTTAACTAAAGCAGCGCTTCAACAACTAGTTGAAGATGTGTTTGAGCAGCGGCTGCTTGTCTTAAATCAGAATTGCACCTATTCAAATTTATAATACTGATTGCATAAGTATTCGTAATACATTAAGTTAGAAAGATTAAAAATTATGTTATATTGTTACTTTTGATAAATATTAACATTATCAATTTAAGCTCGCTATCATGTTTTAGGTAAAGATTTCTATTTATAGACCAATACTTTATGTTTTTAGGTGACAAACCAGCAAGCGGCTACTTGAATTCGCCAAAATAACGAAGTGACCGCTGCCTATATATCAGCATTTGCATTTGCATTCCCTGTCTTTAATTAACAGAGGAAGGAACGGACACTAAAAGGATATATTCCCTACCTCCCTCTCCCTGACATACACATAAATTAGGCCCCCTGCACACTGGTCAGACGAAATGCAGAATTACTTCCACTTCACACTGTCTGTGAAATCGTGCTTTTCACAGGTCAAGCCGCCCCTTTCATGCGAAAGTTTATATTGAAGGCTCTATTCTCTATTCATAATTTAAATTCTTCTTGTCACATGTGTTTCATCCCTTCTCATAACAGTTCCATACCATGCTAACCTTTTGCTTCTTAATCTTACTAACATTATAAATGCAAAAGTTTAGATGGATGGATGTTTGTTAGAGTTTGTAGCCTAAACGGTTCAACGGAGCTGGATGAAATTTGGCATAGGTGTAGAGTCTGGAAGAGCGCATAGGCCTGGTTTTGTTTTTTAATACCACGCGGACGGAATGGCGGGCACAAGCTAGTAATTTAAAAATATATACCACACATCTCGGCTAGAAGAGACATTTTCATATGATGTTTGAATGTGCTTTGTATGACGAAAAACATACGTTATGACGTATTTCTTGAATATGGATACGTGCAGAACTTTTAGAATATTATCTCTGAAAAATAAGGATGTTCTAACTCAGTTGTCAAGTTTATACATAAAAACAAAATCTTACTAATATTTTTATTTTATTATATAAATGCGAAAGTTTAGATGGATGTTTGTTAGAGTTTGTAGCCTAAACGGCTGAACGGATCTCGATGAAATTTGGCATAGATGTAGAACGTAGTCTGGAAGAACACATAGGCTACTTACTTTTGTTTTTTTTTAATTCCACGCGGACGGAGTCGCGGTCGAAAGCTAGTTATACAATAAAACAATATGTTTTTATATTTTATCCAAATAACGTATTTCAGATCCTATAATGTATCTATAACAAAATTGGAGTGTCTGTAATATCAAAAGAAAAATTCCAGATTTCAGGAAGATGAAACATTTGCGTTGCTGATAACGAAAATCGCATTTAAATTATTTTTGTCTGTCCATTTGTATGCCCGCAAGCCGCGTTTGTTCCGGGTAATCTCCGAAACAGCTGGGCCGATTTTAACGGGACTTTCACTGGAGGGTAGCTGACATAGACGGGTATATTATAGGCTACTTTTTTAACTTCGCGCTGTCAAAACAGCGACCGGACCCCTATCTCTGGAACGGGTGGAACTATTTGGACGGTTGGAAGGTAGCTGTTAAAAGGTAGATGCACACGGGAATGTTTTGCGCTAATGAAGTTTGCGGGCGACAGCTCGTATTATAATATATTTTAAAGTCACCATTTGTTTTATTTAGGGTACCTATCAATTATTTAAAATTTTATATATGTCTTACTATTCAGTTAACAGGTAGCGTAACTATACGCTTAAATTGTTCGAAAGAGAGTATTATAGGAAAGTATATTCGCTCTAAAACTACTACGTTAGCATAAAACTGTTTTTGTTTAAAATCTTTGAATATGGGTTTGGCCTTTAACGAAAAAACAAACACACAGAATTAGGATACTCCCCTACCTAACCGTCCCTTGCTTTACCAAAGCCCCCTCTTCCCATCTCTTCCTGATAACGAATATGGGAAGGGGAAGAGGACTAAAATAAAACCTCTAGCGCCCACATCACCTGAAAAGAATTTGACGCGTGTCTACTGTGTCATCGCGGTATAACGGTATGCAGCGGGTGAGCCGCACGTGCAAACTATGTTATAGGGGGCAGTACCACTACTAATAAGGTGGGTTAAAACCCATGATTAGATTTTATTAAAAACGTTTCGTACTTACACGATTATACAGATTGATACAAATATGTTTTCACATACTTAATTGCATTTCCAAAAGAATGATTGAGTGTAGAGCACGTTTTGACATCTTCGCACGAATGGGCCGGCTCGCCCGGTACAATACCACGACCACACAGAAGACAGGCGTGAAGTGGGAGCAATTCCGCGTTTTGTCTAATGAGTGTGGTGCCGGAGGCCCAACTTTAGTCCCTTTTCCTTCCCACCCTTTTCTCATAAGAATAGAATGGAAAGGGAACGTGAATTTGAGGGTGGAGGAGACGCATAGGAAGAGGAAATATTCTCATTATGTGCGTATCCTCCTCCGTCGCTTAAGAATAGGCAACGCATCCGCTATAGCGAATGTCTGTGGCCAGCGGTCGCTTCCCCATTTTGGCGAATTCAGGTGGCCGCTTGCCCGTTTGCCACCTTATGATATAAAAAAAATTCTTCGATAACTGATCATAGAAGTTAAACGTAAGGAATATGCGAGGTATACAAGCCTATCAGAAGGAAGAACAATTAAAGAAAAAATAAAACAGTTTGAGAGAGTTTTATTAACACAGGTATAGTTCATAGTAACACAATATTTGTACAATTAACTCGACCATATACTTACAAATTCATGTATCTTATCGTATTCGTTACATAACTGATAACTTAAGATATCTCAAGTAGGATAGGTTGACTTAGAACAAACGTTCTAAGATCGAAAGTACTGCACTGGCGACGAGACGGTTGATTTGTTCCTGAAACCAATAAATCCTATGTAAAACAAAGCAAACATTTATTTATTTATTAAAACTTTGTACACAAAAGAAAAGAAATTAGAAATACATATTGAGTGGATGTAGCACAGGTGAGTTACTCTATAAGAGTTATTTTACAGCTATCAATTCGATACAGAGAGAATGTTTAGTTATCAAACATCTATATCTAGACCAAAAATATAGAACCCCTCACCATATTACGAAAAATTGTGCAACTTATTTTTCTGAGCATATTAGAAAGTGATGTAATAAAGAAACCGATTGAAGCGCCCTTACTCCAAGATTTTTAGATTACTGGTTAGACTATTTATATCTATACTATTATTTCATCATCATCTCTTTCATCATATATACATATAATGAAATAGGAGTGTCAGTATTCAAGATTTCGCGAAGCTGATCTTATTGCGTTGCTGATAACGAAATTCGCAATTAACTTTTAATTCCGCGCTGTCAAAATCTCGACCTTCCCCGATTTCAGTAACGTGTGGACCGATTTTGACTGGACTTTGACTAGAAGGTAGCTGGTGAAAGGTAGATGCACGCGGGAATGTAAGAGACGACAGCTCGTTGTAAATGATTTTTAAAAAAAACTTACTGAGTATTTTTCGAGGGTTCCAGGCAGGGTGACGTTGATCCAGTTGTTAACGCGGTCAGAGAGTTCCCATTCGTTGATGCGGATGTTAAGAGCAGACTGAGGATAACAAAAACAATAAACATTATAAATTGGCTGTCATTTTCATTCACATTTCCGTCATTTTATTTAAGTTGATGCAATTTTTAGATATATTACTCATATCCTTTTACTAATTCGGATAAAGTTTATATTGTTGCAAATTAATAGCAATTGCAAATATCAGGTGCTTGTTCGTTTGCCTCCTTCATTTTAAATAACTGGTTGACATTCTGATAGACCCTAAAGCACTCGGGGGATGAATACGTTTCACTTAAAACATACTTTACATAAAAACATACTTAAGCTCGAAAAACATCATCATCTTGTGTCATTCAGGTTATATATATTTGCCTTAGAATTCCTTTGAAACTTGTATTAATTGATATCCGTTACAAATTTAGACCGTACCTGTAAACCACCAACGCTGAAGTCGACTTCCAAGTCGTCGAGGAGGTATCCGGTAAGACCAAGCTGAGCCACTACAGCAACGCGGACATCACTCACTGCCAAGCTAAATGGGAATAAAAATAAATAAATAAAAATCACTTTATTAACAAACTCAGTTGTGCAATAAATCATTGGGGGCTCTGCTTCCTGTGGTAGGGACCTGTGTTATAGGAGGCAGTGCCTTTTCTTAATCTAGGTAACTTGATTTTATGTGTGATCATATATAGTATATGTGTTTAGGTATGTGTATGTATAACTTTTTTGGGTGAGTGTTTTTATGTGTGCTTGTATGTGAGTGTGCGTGTGAATAATATCAGTTCAAAAAATATTTCATATCTAAAAAAATCTCTATCAATAAAATATTTTGACAAACTATTATAGTTGACATCGCTCGTTTCGACATAGAAAGTAGAAAATGAAACATTAATTGAATAGAAAAAAATAAAAATTTAATTTTTGTTAAATACGTACCTTCCGCTAATTGAACCGGTGATGGTTCGGCTGAATATTTTGACTTCGGCGGAGGCATTGTCTGTGATGAAAAACAAACTATTATTATTTAGGTTTTCACACTCATTAATCTGTTATTTCAATAGATTAAATCGCAAATATGTAATTACGTTCAATTACGTGAGGTATTATTCATTGAAATATAGTATTAAAGAACTTTGAGTACAAACTACAAAAGAGATAAAACAGAAGAGTGAATTAGTATAGCGTACGTTTCTTTATAGATGGATAGGTAATTGCTTGGATATAACAGATTTTGTTCTAACATAAAGGTGCCTATCAGTGATTTTTTGTTGAGTTGCGGTGCAAATAAGCACAAAATACCACGGCTTATACCATCTCCATGTATAGAGGTCAGTAATAAAACGTCACATAGATATTTTTAGACGTACCAACAGAGGCTTGGACACCAGCTAAACGGATCTCCACACGGAGGGTACTGCCACTCAATGAAACACCGACGATTTCGATGTTACCGAATCCGGAAGCCCTGAAGTTCTCAACTGACGCAACAGCGGCGAATACTCTGTAAGATGAAGAAGTAACGTGTCAGAAAGTCGTTGTAGCAATTGTCCGTAGTCCGATTGTCCGTAGATTGTATTATAAATAATAGAATCTGATAAACTGCACAGACCAGAACAAGTAATAATCTTGAGACATGTATACTGTAAAAGTCGTGACCTTCTAATAAGTAAAGGACGATGACGAAAGGTCAATTTGTTGATGGTTCAGTAAATTTGGGATTAACTAGATTCTTCTAGTGTATGGTAAATATTTCATTATGATGTAACTTACCCAGGAACGGGGAAAGTGTAGTCACCGGAAGCGGATTCGTAGTGGACAGGGTCGTAGACCTTCACCAACTCGATGACTGCCTCTATCACACCGCGGATGACCTCGTCTAAAATCCTGGTGTTCTTAACTACTGAAATAGCGTTCATTTTTTTAGCCTTTTAATCTAGACTCCTTTTTGGGTATAGACCTCCTCCAACCTTTTCCACGTGTATTCCTTCAGTAGAAATAACATTACTTCGTATTAATAATTGACAGACTTTCCGAAAGAAGGAGGTACTGAATTCGTTTGTACGTTTTTTTTATTTATGTGTGTTACGGCATAACTCCGCCCCTGGAAGACTTATTTTGTTGACAATTCTTTTTTTATCCGAAAGGTAGTGCTTGCAGGTGGGTCCCATTTTTTGTTTAATTTTTGGAGTCAAAGACTACGGCGTAGTTAAATAGTTTAGATCATAATCTCATGACGGAAATTGGTGTGTTTTTTGCTTTCTTCACTTACGTAGACTAAACTACAACAAGTCGGTGTCAGTCAAGGTAGATTCATCACTTAAATGTTACGAGACGTTCCAAAAATTTAGAAAGCCTTACGTAGAAATATCACTGCCTATCTCGGCTGACACCGACATCAAAGTATTAATAATTGTACAATATAGACATCATAGCTACAATAAGGGAGGTTTCAGTAATTCAAGGAATTGTTTCGTTACTTTTTAGTGTATTGTTTTTATGAGAATATTTTGTTTTTAGTGTATTTTGTTTAGAAGTTAGTTGTTTTTTTATTAAAATTTTTATTTTATATACTATACTACAACTTATCACACGCGACTGGGTACGCGTGGGTTTGCGAGATGATCAGAATTACTATTCTATAATATGTTCTTCATACTGATCACTCTTCCAATGAATAAAACTAACTAGTGTAAAGCAATCTTCAAATTATATTCTGATTGCGGAACAAAATCTGAACTTTGTAAATCACATCAAGGTAAAAAATAGTTTTTAATGATCGAGGCGACTTGCATTGCTTATCAAAATCATACCCTATCTACTGTGTCATAAAGATTTTATTTCTTTATATCTTCTATAATATTTCAGTCTTACCGGTGGTGTCGATTTCCGCGGGCAGCGCATTTGCGCCCACCAGCATAACAACAAGAGCGAAGGCGATGGTCTTCATTTTGGCGGGTCTATAAAACAATTAAAACAATTATAATGACATTATTTATGACTACAAGTTACTGTAACAAAACAAATTATACGTATGTTCATATTGTAACAAAAAAACACAGCAAAATTACGACGTGTACTTACCTGATTTCTTAATTAAATTGCGATAATTTCAATGAATCCAACAATTTATACTAAATTAATAGATAGCATCAATACTAATCGATCAATTACATTTCTGATCGCTTTTATCATTTTAACACGTTCTCTGCCAACGCGGTCGGTGCTGACCGTCAGTGAAGTTTCCGTTTAGGCCTA
>LD689102.1:39969-52235 GCA_003118335.3 Papilio memnon
AACTCATTATACAATAGATATTGTATTAAATACACAGTAATGTGATTATATTCACATATTTGTTACAAGTATCTGTAGGTGGTCAAATAAAGTCCGACATATTCCGACTCTAGGCCCCAATGAGTCGGAATATGCGTAAGCATTGCCCCACATAAAAAAAGGTGGTCAAATAAAACATAATCTAATCTTTATTCAGTTTTTGCTACTTAGCTTATTATATACACCCCTGCAGTCACTTAACTCTTTGTTTCACAAATGTTTTACTTGTAGAAATCTTATCAGATTATGACATATATTTAGGTAAATAAAACTCGTTTTATATACAAGCATTTATTTTATAATTAAACACAAACAGCGAACAATCAATGCAATAATAGCCTTAATTTTTATTAATAATTTTAAACATGGTTATCATTATAATTTAAAAGATAAATTGACTGAAATCAATTCTGCGTTAGCGTAGGCCTTTGAAGATGAGAACTTGATTATTTTAATTTAGGCCTATACGTCATCTTGCTGTTAAGCGGGTACAAAGCAAAAGGATACATGACGTGCATTAATTTCATAGTTACTTTAATTTTCAACGACAAAATACATATCAATATCTAAATTATTTCGAATATCTTTTAAAATTCAATGAGAATGTTACCGAATTACGTATCTCAAAAAGAAATCTCTTAATTATACAATTATAAATTTATTCATTTAACAATTGTACAAAAATTTTAATGTCAATAGTCATTAAGTTTAGGATATACTACGAAGTATCATGAATATCAAAGATTTCCATGATTACAGATTATGTGACGATGATTTTTATTAACTTAACATTGACAACTCTTAACATAATGTACATCTAAAACGAATTACATAAAACAATATATGAAATGAAAATAAATCTTTATCCCGACAAAAGCATTTCATTTCATATTTTGGCACTACAAATAGTTTAAAAGTAAATAAAAACGAAAAAAAAACAATCAGTGCTAATTTACAACCTACATCTACGTATACATGCATATAAAAATTATATAAAAAGAGAACAAGAGGCACTCTAAAAGTAAGCGTAGTTCGTAAAACACCTAACGTGAAGGATAGCGACTCGAATTCAGTATTCATCATTGACTAACATTAGACGAAGTTCTTTTACATTTACTGTATCTACTTATGTATCGAAATAAATAAAAGCCTGAAATTCATCTACATAGTAATACATAGTTTATTTAATCTAAATCTCATACGAGTACAGTATCGTCTTCCACAACAGATTATGATGTCCATTTACTTACATTAATCGGCTCCAGATAAGCCTGATATTAAATATTCTCAATAAAAGTAAAGCGAAATAAATTCGAGCACCTAATTTACAACACTATTCAAACATTATATACAGAATTGAAAAAATCCATTGCCTAGAATGCAACTCACCGAAAAATACTGCACCAATAAAATTCTAAACTCTTGAACAAATTGTAAAGATTCATCTAAGTAACATTTAAAAATACCAAAGCTGAACCATTGGCAACTATATTTGATAACCTAAATGTATCGATTCTAAAGAAATTCACTAATTTGTATGCTCAAATATACTCAGTATACTACAATCTATAGGTTTGCGATATAATCTTACTTCTTTTATTTGTTTTTGTATTAAAGAGTTGAAAAATGTACAAACCTTTCTACTAACTAGTATTCTCATGGTTTACATGTCAGTTTGTTCATTGGTTGTTTCGTTTGTTTTTGTTGTTCAAAAACAACATCGCCTGAATCATTGTCGTCTTCAGATTTCGTACAATTTATATCGATCCGTATATCACGTACAACTTTCTAATATTGGTCCACTACAAAGTTGTGAAATGGCCTAGCTTACTTTATTAACTTACTCCTAAGGCTAGAATGAACTTAAACATTTCTATGCCTTGCGTGATATGTATTGTTATAGAGGCGTATTAAAGCTAACAATATTTAGTTATTATTCTAACGCCATTGAATTATTTAAAGTTTATTTAATAATTCTAATTGGCGAAACGAGCAAGACCTTCACTTGATGGTAAATGATACGCCTCAGAAGGACCATACAATGCTTTGAAATATTTTAACATTTAAAATCGATTACAATTCCTTTGCTATTTAGCCGAGATAGAAACTGCTTCATAGATCATTCCACTATCACTAAAGCACTTGGTAGATAACAAAGTGTACTTCATTCACAATACTTAAGAGTCACTCTAAGAATAACACATCAAGACAATCTCATTGAAGAGTTCTGATAAAAGCATGCTTGTCATTTTCCATTAGAAGACGAGACGTATCCCTAACATTTACCAAAAGTCATGTTTATTTAGTTATCTCCAGACAATTCTACACCTCCCACCTCAAAAGATATGTAGTGACTTATCAGCTATGACAAAATTACCTCTACGTACATAATTCTATAATTTTATTATTAACAAGTGATATGTTGTTGGAGACATCACTCCTTTTAACATTAGTACATAAACAATAATTATTCATCACTTATATATTAATTATGGAACTTAACATCGAGTATCCTCTAATAGAGTATATTCTGGACTTATAGCGCAATTTAACACTTCAGGTGGCTTATAACTAATACTTCTAAAAAATCTAAATTCAATAACAACTTAATATACTCAAGGCTTCTACCAAAAACAATGCACAATCGAAGAAAACAATTGAATTAACTGAAGCTTTAAAAATAACGGCATAGCTTATTTGAAGAATTTAAAAAATATTGAGTGAAAGTTAACAATTGCAATAAAACTAAAGCTGAGGGTATTGAATGAAATGTCTGCAGTTTCTGCTGCGTTGGTGCAGTTCTTTGGAGGTTCCGGCTTATCTGTAATTATAGTAAATGATGTCACAATTCAAGTTTAAGAAACATTCTCAGCAACCAAATTCGGGTTTCATTCGAAACTTCAAAAAGGTTTGTAATTTTCCATATAAAAAATCTGTAAATTATATTATTGTGAACTTACTGGTGGCAGCCATGAGTTGAGGTAAGTATTTTTGCCAAAATGCACATTGCTTGACGCGTAGACCGTGACCTACAGAACTGGAATTGACAGCCAGAGAGAGATATTCTCTACCACTCGCTGTATGGAGTGGCCAATGGACTTTCGTTATTTCGCCATTCGGATCGATCGAAGGGTTCCTGAAATACAAGGTACGCAAATGAGAACCATTTCTGGAAAGTTTTAGAGTAGTTGATATAAATTGTGAACACTTATTATTTGACAAATGTACGTACCCAGTTCTTGCAAAGTTAGCCCAATATCTCATTAGTCGTCTACTAAACTCCACCTCTTCTGGCGAATAGTTTTTCCCCGGATTGAGAGGTTCACCGAATACATAGTTAATTTCATCGGCATGCATCACACCAGTCCACGATGGCCACGGATTATTCTTACTGCGATGTTTGTAATAGTACGTGTACACATTGTTACCAGTTTCCGCGTATCGATGAGCAAATTCATTAACACCACATGTAAAATGATAGTCACCAACCATTTTGTCTAATGCGTTTCGATTTTTAACTGGATCATCAGGATTCAACCAATCTGTGTACTCAAATACAATAGCTTGTTTAGCTACATCATTTACGTAAGGATTTAATTCTCTTACAGCTTGCAAGTACTGCTCCCGCGTGATACCTACATTTTCTTCTTTTGGAAATAATTCTGTGAGATAATATAGAATAAAGTAATAACCCTCTTCAGTATTGGACCCCATTAGAATATTCGTCTTTTTGAAATTCTGATGTATCAATGATCTTATAGGCATCTCATCTAAAAATGATCCGTCTATTATAGGAACAAAAGGAAATTCACAGATTCCTAATGTCCCCCATTCGTTATTTACGAGTTCATCTGCACTTTTCTTTCTTAAGCAATCAATCATCGGACCTATGTCTGTTCTAGAGTTTGGACAATGAACAGCTTCTGCTAAACGTATTCCTCGAAGGATGCTCTCTTCCCGAGATATAATAGCCCACGGTGCGGTTGCTGCTCCCGACTGCATTATCGCCTGCGTGAACAAATTTCTTGAAAGCGGCGAAAGTAAATGCAGAGATACTGACACAGCTCCCGCTGATTCACCAAACAAAGTTATATTATGAGGATTCCCACCAAAGTATTCTATGTTGTCTTTTACCCAATGCAATGCCATTATTTGATCAAATAAGCCGGCATTTCCAGGTACGTCCGGTGTATCGAAAAACAAAAATCCTAACGATGCTACCCGATACTGCATCGAAACGTACACAATTTTCTCTTCTGAAACCAGAATTTTTGGATCGTAAACATCCAAGGTAGCGGTTCCAGAATAAAAGCCACCACCGAATACCCAGAGCATTACCGCAGCATTTTTTGGACGAGGTTTAGGTGTAACTATATTAATATAGAGACAGTCTTCCTGCATATCCGTGTTGGGATTCCACATCATCGCCCCCGGGAAATCGCCAAACACGGTATCTACAATTTGAACGCATGAATGTGGCAGTGTCGTTGTATTAAGTATTTCATCTCCCCAATTCTCCACTGGTCGCGGATGTCGGAACCTCAAGTCTCCGATAGGTTTTTGAGCATAAGGAATTCCAAACCATGCATCCACTTGTTTGCCCGTCGCCGCAGTTAGAGTTATTCCTCTAACCTTTCCCTTTCTCGTCCGTACAATCAAGGGGTCGTCGTCTTCGGGACCGAGTTGAGGTTCATCTGCCATAAGTTCTTCAGCCCGTTCATGGTTAGAGTAAAATCTTTCATCGTATCTAGCTCGCTTTGAGGATGATTCCGCTTCTTCATATTTGGCTCTTTTCGATGATGTTTCGTGTTCATCTATGCGAGGGAGTATTGTATCCAATTCAGGATTGTAGCGAACTGCCTCGCCATGTCCTCGGTAGGGTTGTGGTGCGTCTGGAGCCGGGAAATGGAGGGTATGTTCGGGGGCATGATGTCGGGCGCGGTGTTCGTGCGGGCCGGCGACTGCGCGCGCCACCAGCGCGGCCAGCGTCGCGACCAGCACACGCATACCGTCGCTACACCCGCTCTTACTATCACCACCTGAAATATAAATTGAACAATTTAGATCCTTGGTGTGGAATTTGATATTCTTCATCATAAGACGAGTAAAAGATTTAAGAATGGTTTTGGATTCACATTCTTCTCCGGAGTGAGGTACTTAGTTCTCAAATCTCATGATTGCATTTAGACTAAATAATATCAGGTTTTAATTTTTTTTTTGCTTTTAATATTTTATTATTTTAAGCCACCATATAGTTATAGGTCAATGAAATTTTATATAAAATCGATTTTTATAACTTAAAATATATTCTTGCATAAACCAAAGGTAGAAAATCTTTTGAAATTAACTTTCAAAGTCATTTAATTATGCACACATATGAGTAGAGTAGACAATTTTTCTCTTTTTAGATTTTCTAACGTCTTTTATGCTCCTGCATTAAAACAGTCTCTTGCTCTGTTTTAGAACAGTACATTCTTAAGTATCGCTTTATTTCTTACTTTTGCAACATGACCCCATCTTAATAGTTACATTTCATATTATTTGTGGGAATTGTTTTGATAAAAAGTGTTAATTAACCGCGTGATCGCTTTATATCAATACGTCATACTGATTATTTACGTATTCTACAAATCTATCGAACACCTGCGTTTTCATTGTAATGTGAATTATTAAATACTCGTACATAAGATTCTTATCTTGTAAATCTTTGTTATTTTGTAAAGACCTGAGGCCTTCTTGGGGGGGGTTTGTTATTCATAAGTAAAATGTTCACCAACATTTTGTTGCTAAAACACTAATCAGAATTTAAAATCAATGTATCGATACAATTTATGAAACGAATGATAAATCGTATCGGATTTAGTGTAATCATACTAATCATACTAATATTATTATAATCGATTATATGTGAATATTATTATTAGCTTAAACATAATGCATTAGGATTTATAAGGAAGGACAAATATGCAATTTCTTTGTAACTAGATAGATAGTATTGGTTTCGAAGTAAAAATAACGTATGGTAAACTAGAAACAGAATCGATCTTGAAATTGAAGCTGGAAATAATCTAAGACATATTTCTATGTCTTTCTATTAAGATCTAATATCGCATAACGTATTTATCTATATTATTGTTTTAGAATGATTCTCGAATAAACCCTCCGCTAGTGCGGTCTAAATAACAATAGAAGTATTTTTTTTTAACTTCAAGTCCAATTATCAAATCTGTATCAAATTATCTATTAACTGCAGAAACAAAATATAATCGTTTAAATAGATAAGATATCTATAACCATCCGGTCACAACACTACTTCTATTATCGCAACATGTGTAACTAGCTTTCAACCGCGACTCCGTCCGCGAGATATAAAAAAAAACTAAAAGAAAGCAGTCTATGTGATCTTACAGACTGTCCTCTAGATCTATGCTAAATTTCATCGTTATACGTTCAGCAATTTAGGCTACAAACTCTAACAAACATTCATCCATCCAAACTCTCTATTTTATAATATCAGTATAGAAGAAGTAAGATAAGATAAGTGTCTTTTATCTATGTCGTTTTGTCTTTGTCAGTTACTTAAAGGAATGATCGAATTTAATGGTGGTTTTAGACCTCGTATGGCCCCTGAATTTACAAAATGGTATACATGGAGATAATGAAATGCAATCGTGCATTTATATATATTCAAATTCAACGCAGTAAATAAATTAAATAATATAGCCTTTTTATATAATATGTAAATTAATTATCAGATTATATAAAATGCATCTAATTTCAGTGTGCCTTTTGGCATAGGTCTCCTCTAAACATTTTCATTGTTATTTGTCGTGAGCGACGTGGTTATTAATAGATGGATCTCTACAAAATCCAAAAAGTTTTATCGCTTATCTATACTAATATAATAAAGCGTAAACACACACTTCTTTGTTGCCTAAGATGTCAAAAATTACAGCATATTTTTGAATAATTCTTTTTTATTAAAAAGCCCTACACTAACGTCACGCTTTAGGCTATATATTTTCACGCCATAAAACTTAGGGGGTAAACATTTTGGATAAAAACCCTAATGTGGGAAAAAGACCATAAGTTACTGCCAACATCAAGGAAGCAAGATTGTCATCGTTGTCATTTGTGCATTTGACATTTGAAATTGAGAATGTCACTATGTAAATAATAGTATAAAGGTTTTATAATTTCACGCGGATGAAGCCGCAAGGGAACAGCTAGTCTTAATTTAAAGGTATAGATCTAAATGTTATTCTATTATTATAAGAATTCTAATTATAATATTTCGTATTATAAAGATGTTTAATATTCTTTTGTTTTAACAATAAAATGATAGCACGATTTCAGTGTTAGTAAAACAAGCCGTCCATCGCTAACCGTCGGCTGCGAGCAGCCGGTCGAGCAAATATTTAATGTGGAACAACTCCGATTGTTTATGTTGGCCGAACAAATCAAACACTCCCAGTTATTGCTCTCCTACGGATATTGGATATTATGTTGAAGTAAACAACAGACTTCGTTATATCGAAACTAAAACTACTAGCGGCATTAAGAAATAGTAAAAAATATAGCCTATGCTACTTAGTGATAATAAAGGTTTTTAATGGTGAAAGAATTTTTGAAATCAGCCCAGGAGTTTTTGAATTATTTCAATAAACACACAGACGCTCTATCAAAAACATGATTTTATTACACAATTTTATTACAAACGTGTTTGTTAAAATAAGGAACTAATTTGTCAAATAACCTAAAGTTTTATTCAAATTCATTAATAACACTTGATAACAGAACTCGTACGATAGGTGATAGATAGATATGAAAATTGTATAAAGTCTTAATCGCACTGATTAATATTAATCGAAATCTATGTTTATTTTTGGACGTTAGTATAATATCTTCTGATGTAATAATGCTCATACTTATTTTGTTTAAAATACTCAAGTCTCGGACTCGCAGAGTATTTGAAAATTGAACTTTCATATCGGCTTGCGATCGGTGCTACGCCGTAGCGCAATAAGACAGCGCGGCTACGCCATTATGTCTGCACTAACCAGAAAATTGACAATACAAAAATTAGTATGAAGAAAGGTACGCAATGTAGACGATCATGAAAAGCCTTACCCTGTTACCCTATTGCCTATAAATATTATGTACAAAAAATAATAAAATCGTAATTTATATGAGCTACAAAATATTTAAATGTTACTTGGTAAAATATGATTGTTTGTGTTTTTAAACTGTGTAACTTAATAAGTTACAATTAATAAGACTATTGTATTTATCGCTCACGAAACTGCATTCAAGAAATTTCTTTTCGTTCGTACGATAAATTGGGTCAGATAATAATCTCACCCACAACATAGGAGCCCGGGCGAATAAAACGTTGCCAGCGAACCGCATTGAATTTAATATTAATTCGAATCTCATTTTAATCTGGCCACGGCGAAGGCGAGCAGTTAAAGAACCACTCCAATGCTAAATTCGATACTGCGGCGAGGCGCGATATCGCCAAGTCGCGTGACGGAAGGTCAGAGCCTACGGTGGAGATACGCCAGTGGCCATTTGCAATTCAAAAGCAGCCGCTCACTGGAAATGCGACTGTGATGTTCTGTCATACTGTTTACTTGCGGCCTTGTGCTAAAAACAATAAAGGTCATACGTCAGCGAAGCTAAAAATTAATCATTCATACATCAACCATACACGAAGTCCGCGAGTGACCCTATCGTAGCTTTATCAAGTGCCGCATAGCAACAAATGAAATTAGCCCGACTTAGCATCCAAAATAGACAAGGCTGCAATACAGAACTATTTATATTTAAGTATAAGAAACAGACGTTTGTGATGAAGGTTCTATTTTGTATGTAATTTATATCATAAGATAACAAATGAGTATGTGATCTTCTGAATTCGCCTAAATGGCAAAGAGACCGCAGCCCATAGACATCTTGATTGCAGATGCGTTGGCAACCTTTAAAATTGCAATTCAAATCCGCTTCCCCTTCTCACAGTTACCTTATGACAAAATAAATTTAAAGTTAGGTCTATTGATATCATCGAATGGTAATTAAAAAATCTTATGGTCATCGTCTAGAGGGGGGTGTTTTAAACATTAATAGAAATAATAAAACTAATTTAAGCTTAACAAATAACACTGGCCATTAAAAACAGATTTGCAACATCGAAAAATGTACCAACCTTTTAATAAAAATGATAATTCATCGAGTCAGAACACGAATTCTGTCCATTAAAAGTGTTCCACAAATTGCCGCTCCAATATCGCTGTCTTCGCGGCTGCGATCGTTCCCAGCGAAATTTATGAGCGATTTTATATCCCGCGGGAGTCTATTACCGGAGGGAGGCGCCTGCGACCAGAATATGTAGACCTCCGAAACTAGGTTGACTTTCTAATGCCAGAATTATTTGATTTGTGTGATAACTTCAACTTGAATTACCTTTCTAATTTACGAATGGTAGTATGTTCACTTTCATAAAACTTAAAGTAAAATTAATTATAAAACAGAGCTATACAATATTATTATTAATTAATTTTAATAAATAACAGCTAACAAAGAGTTAAATTTAAAAAAAAACTCTCCAAGGAACGAGTAATTACCTGAATTTCAATAAAAAGTTCATAATTGCCGTTGAAATTTCAAGCCCGTTATAAGAGTAAAATACTTTTTGTTGACAGCAAAAAAATAAAAGCTATTAATTGTTGGATATTTTTTTACTGCGTAGTAATTAAAATTTTAATACTTAATCGTGAAAAACATACAAATAAATCGTCACTAATTATAAATTGCTGTAAGCTATGCACGTTTTCATTTGTTATAAAATTATCGATACATTTTTTACATCGATAGTCTTATCGACAATACGCATCACTACGTCCGACTCATAAAGTGTCCGCACACGCCCCGCCGTGGCCGCACATACAAACTACTTAATTATATCCCTCCCCCGTAGAACCTCTGCACCAGCCTGCCTGCACTCAGCTAATATAATGCAAGCCTTTTCAACTCATTACGTTATTCAAATATTATAAGAGGAAAGGTAGAAGAACTACTTCATTATTTATTTTCTTATGAAAATATAATTTCAATTGGATTAATGTAGATAAGTAGATATTAACAAAATTATATTAATGCAACTATTGTGCAAGTCTAAATCATTTAGTAATTGATCATCGAGTCGATAATCCGCTTTCGGCGATATGCAAATCAGGTGAAACGTGCCTCGTATAACCGCATATTAATCCATTTAATATGATTCATTTAACGTCAACGATAGCGTACGCAAAACAGTCTATTATGTGGTAAAGATAATGGCGCACTCATCGTAAGAAAAGACACACTATGAAACACTATTTTTTTTATAGTAGAAGGGGGCAAACGAGCAGCGGATCGCGTGTTATTTGATCTGACGCCCATGGACATCAGCAACACAGACCCGCAGATGATTTGCCAGCCTTTAAAGGAGTAGTACATTCTTCTTGAAGGCCCCTAAGTCGTAACTGTTACGTAAATAATAATCTCACCTGACACTATCTCCGTGAATTCATGACCGAAGTCCTCGGTGCGTTTGCTGCCGTCGTGTGCCAACTACTTCACATGCTTTGCTGTACACCTGCAATAAAACAACCACCAATTAATTATAAAAAACATGTCCCGCTATCGTACACCTGTCATTAATAACCTATGCTATTTTACCAATCTTCAACGGGACATTTCCCGTTGATCCCAAAGTGTCCACTTAGACCAGTGAAAATAACCAAAGGACTCAGCACGAATTTTTATATCGAGATATTTAGAAAAGCTTAACAAAATTGCATAGATGATGCATATTAAAGACTTTCAATAGATAACCTTATTTAACTAAACCGCTCAGACAAATAAAACGTTTCTACCGTACTATGACTTAAGTAATTACTAAATGTCATTAGTTTAACAGCTCCATAAAGCACGAGATTTTATTGCTAGAGACATTTCGAACGGGATAATACCACGGAAGCCAAGCTGACAGATTGCAATTAAATGAAATTAGATGCATATAGTGCAAGGACGCGCACACCTTTGACTAAACTATCGCACAACTGTTTCGTCGCACTTTGATTCTTATGAGCTTGCGAAGGTGCCCACACTACTCAATTTTTAGTTGTGCAACTAAACAGTTGAATTGGCTGAGAAACCATCGACAATATACAATCGCACAACAGTTGTGCGATAGTTCAGTCAAAGGTGTGCGCCTACTCTAATAACCTACGTTTATTACGTACGTTCATGTCTAAGAATGATATTAGAATTTCTTGCATCGCTATTTAATAAATGTTCGTAATAATGCAAATCGACAAATACAGAGAAAAATGAAAATTATTTCTTCATTTATGGCATTTTGCCTTCATAATGTTTATTCTACTATCTTGATCAATTCAGCCCATTCATGCAGAAACGGATGCGGCTTCATTGTGTGCCTTTTTCGCGAGTAAGTCGACTTTAATTAACCACGAATAGACCCGGTTTTAATCTTCAAGGACTCCCAAAGCATACGATCTTTGTTCCATAAGAACTGAAAAAATGTTCAATTTTATTGGGATTCAACTTAGATAACAATTAACAATTATAAATTAAAGAAAAAAAAGCTGCCAAGTGTTATAAACATTTTTCGTTCGATAATCATTACAATTGTTCTCAACTATATTCTCAGATAAGTGGGTTGAAGGAACGATAGCGTTACTTTATATCAAATCTTTATGTTAGTATTTATTCAAATAAGGTAAGAAAAATAGAAGTGTTTTACAAACTATCACAAAACAGAAGAACTTGATTTAAAAAGAAAAAAGAGATGGTGTTAAAAATAAATACCTTTTTCCTAAAAAACTGAATAAGAGCTATAACTAATTAACTTTCTCCAAAAAAGCTTCAATTCTCTATCACTTTGGTATGTTTATTCAAGTCAATGCGGTCGGAGAAAAACTGCATTGCAGATTTTACTAAAAGTTCTGAAATATATAAATATTTGTAAGCTATATTATCATACTCATCATCAACTTGCCCTTATCCCTTACGTAGTGTCGGCACAGTATGTGCTACTCTTCCATATATTTCTAACAGCCGTCATATCTGAATCCACTCCCTTCTTAAGCATATCTTTCACACAATCCATCCATACTTTCTTCGGTATTCCTCTTCCTTTGTAGCCATCCACATTCATTCTTAAC
>LD689102.1:63569-76000 GCA_003118335.3 Papilio memnon
ATTCACACAGTTAGAGTTTTATCGCCTTATAAATGGTTAATGGACTAATGTAAAAATGTCTGTAAAACTTAAGTAGTTATCTACTTATGTAACTTTCTATGCCTTTTATTTACTATGTTTATTACTTTTACTCGGTATTAAAAAAAATATCGAAATGAATTATCTATTTTAATTTTGCATCAGAATTTGTATTATTTATAAATGATAATTCAATAGTGGTAGAGCCCGCTTTAACATCTTCGCACGAATGGGTCGGCTCGCCCGGTGCAATACCACGACCACACAGAAGACAGGCGTGAATTGGAAGCAATTCCGCGTTTATCTGATGAGTGTAGTACCAGAGGCTCAACTTTAGACCCTTTTTCTTCCCACCCTTTTTCCTATAAGAAAAGAATGGAAGGGGAAAGTGGATTTGACGGTGTAGGAGACGCATAAAGGGAAATATCTTCTTTATGTGTGTCTCCTCCGTCAACGCAACCGCTATTGCGAATGTCTATGGGGAGCTGTCGCTTCGCCAGTTTGCCGGATTCAGGTGGCCGCTTGCTTGTTTGCCATCTTGTTATAAAACAAAAAAATGTTTTCCACTTAAATTGTAATATATCAATTATTCTAAGTTCTTTTAAGTACAAGAGAAAACCGCGCTCTCGTTTTATAGGGAGGGAGAATTTTATAGGATTTATATTTAAAAAGGAAAACAGCGCCCTCTGTACGGTACAAATTAAATCGTAAATTCAATTTGGAACCACTTTTAACAGTCAAGGGAAATGTTTATTACTTGAAGATTTCTTCAATTCGCTGTACGTACAGACGCTCTACGTAGATAAATATTCACTCTAATTAACAAAAAAACAATTTTGTCTAAAAATAGGAGTATCAATATGATAAACGATATTATGCATTTGAGAATTGGGTTAAAATAAAATCACAGCAATACAATGCAGTTAAATAAACTCTTTCAAACTACCCATTACTCGGTTCATTTACAAATAAACCATTAAAAAGCAATTAACAGAAATGAGAGCATGATTTAAGTATGTATGCGTATTTCATCACATTTTTGCTGGAACCTTTTAAAGAAGGTGATAATGCAAAAAATGTGGTACTTTTCAATCGCTGTACATATTTACTTATTAAAACTTTCCTAAGACTTACCACATCTATACTAATTTTATAAAGAGGAAAGATTTGTATTTTTGTATGTAATGAAATAACTCAAAAACTATTGGGCCGATTTTAAAAATTCTTTCACCATTCGAAAGCTACGTTATCAGTGAGTAACATAGGTTATGTTTTTTATTATTTTTTTAATTTGACGCGAGCGAAGTAGCGAGTAACAGCTGGTTGATTATAAAACATAAAGTTATTATCATAGCTGTGTAACTGTGTTTCCGCTGAAGAAAAAGCAGCACAAAATGATATTGTTTACTTTTAATAGATTAAAATACAGATATTTCAAGTCAGATAGAGTTCAAGTCAAATATAAATTTAATAAGCATGTTTTAGTGCACGTGCGTAGAGCGTAGGCGGAGGCCAAAATAAACGTAACAAGAAGCGTAGGCGGTGACGCGGCTCTCCGTCTACAGCTCGTCTAGACACGAGGATTTTGACTTAGTTCATTTTGAATTATTTAACGTAATATACGCACAGGTAAGTTTATTCGTAATGTTTTATACTTTGAAACGAGTCAGGATCTAGAGTACATATCCAAGAGAGAGAGAAAAAATATGAAGCTAAAAGAAGGGGGCTATCAATTCGTCTGTATTTTTTGTTACCGCATATTCGGCCCTAGTGAACCTGTTTTACTAATACTTATTTTCTCCAAAAGGTGCTTTTATGTGGGTGCCATTTTTTGTTTATTTTTGGGCATACCAAGTTATTCATTATCTAGTTCAGACTTGAACAAAAGTGTCGAACAAATTTTGAATCATGTCTTTTTCTTAGTTACGTACTTATTAAACTATTAACGTTTAGTTTTTTTATTGGGAAAGTGATTTTTGTTTAGGGATAATAGCTAGTAGAATTGTCTAAATTCCTCAGCGAGTAACATTCTTCACTATTGCAAAAAGATATTAGCAGAAAGGGATTGAGCTTTCAATGAAATTTTCACAACCGCTAATACACAGAAGTACTGAAATCCAATTTATTTGCAGGATTCTTTTTTGTATCGAAATGTTCTTAAGATAAATCCTTTGTGCATATATTCCGCTTTTCTACCATTATATTGCGAATCCTTTGACTAAAAGAACTCATTATTTTGCGACTTAAAAGAAATCTCGGTTTATAAAACGTATACATATTATAAAGCGAATGTAACAAGACTTAGATTCCTTTTTTCATCTTGGATGTCGTCGTTTTTTTTGTTGTTTTTAACAATGTAATTTAATAAATTTAACAAGAGTACTCTAAGGTACCTTATTAAATTGTTAGATCTCTCTCTATGTACACATGATAAAATGTTTCACATAAGTACATGTACGTAAGGAATTATGTCGTCTTCTACTATAAGAGCTATAAAATTCTTTATCTATACTAATATTATAAAGAGGTAAGATTTTTATTTTTGTATGTATTGAAATAACTCAAAAACTACTGGGACGATTTCACCATTTAAGAGCTACGTTATCAGTGAGGAACATAGACTATATTTTCGTATTACCCACGGGCGCAGTCGTAAGGCGATTTTCTATACCATAGACTAAAATATATTGTCATTATACGCAATTTCAAAATAATGAAAATGTATGTTCAAATTAAACTCGACACGTAATTAATTATACTGAATGATGCAGAACATCATCCGCTGTCCACTCTGCATACGTTCAATATTAATGACATGAATTAATGCACATATTCATTACGATCCGATCTTTCACACAATATCGGTTTAAGCTACACATGATACCGAAATATTTTGCCACTTTAGCCAATTTTATGAGCAGCACTATATTTTCAAATGCAATAAATCCTTAAACGTATTAAAATGTCTTGTAAATCTATATTACTCAGTGATAATGTAGCTTTTTGATGGCAAAAGTTTTTTTTTAATCAATTCAGTAGATTGGCTAACATTACATACAAAAATATATTTTTTTTTTGTGTAAACGTAGATACAATGTGGATATTATTATACTTATTGATTGCTATTGATTGCCGCAATAGTATAAAAGTTGATGACTCAGCCTAGCTTTTTAGCTTAGCTTACAGCATGGCAGCATTTTTCTTCGCTATTAATGTTTTACCCATTATTGTTTTTTTTTAGTTAATTTCCAAGAGCAAAAGAATGATATTTTGTAGACCGTTATTGCTACGTTTCCGTAGTTATTAGTAAAATAATCAGCTAAAAGCTTTTTGTATTATTTGATTATCTGGCTATAAACCATTTCAATTAGATACTCAAATGTGATTCTTGAAATACAATTAAACATTTTACACTACATCTTTAATTGTTCAATATACCAATAAATAAATAAATAAATAAATAAATATATATGTATATATATATATATAAAATATTGTACCTTCCGATTGAATTAGGCAAAACGAACAAAGATGTCATAGCTAACAACAAAGTCGAGACTTTAGTACTATAACGAAGTAACGAGACCGTTGCGGAGAGACACGCACTGCTACACTCGTAGCGCTCAAATCTCGCAAATTATCAACAAGCCCACTCGAAAGACCTTGTCTTGACCCTGAAAACGTAACCATTACCGGAGCTTTCGCTCCACGTACCGCCGCCGCTCAAAGCTCTCGCGACTAAAACAATGAAAACATATGATACGTTCACGAGATTCGGAGCTTTAAATTTTTCAGCGCTACGTAGAAAAAAGCTACGTACGCTCATATTATCTTACATAATAAATCAAACTCCTCTTAAAAGAGAAAGGATTATATCCTAAAAAAAAATTAAAGATATCTCACCTTGATATAGACGTCTCGTTCGCACGGATTGAAGGTCGGGATGTCGGTAATTGGTGTGCTATTAGTGGTGCACTCACGGGCACGTGCTGCTGCGAGGGCAGGCGTCGACAAACTGAGTGCTCCCGGCCCGGCTGGAGCCCTGCCCCGCGCCCCGCGCCCCGCCCCGCCGCGCCCACCCCGCGCCCTACCGGATAAACAACGTGCATCGTAGGCCCGATCTGCGGAGCGGTCACACACGCCCGGCCCACATCGACTTTGCGCTGCTCCTTTTGCGTACAACAGTAGTTCGATACACAACACAACAAACACAACATACTCAAATATGTAGGAGCCCCAAAACGTCTTACAGCAAAAGAGACAACGTCTTAGAGAAAAAATATTTTAGATTTTGCAATTCTAATTTCTATTTTAGGTTTAAGTACTGACTATTATGCTACAAACCATCATTTCGAGGTAGACAATACATATACATCTTCCTAATATAATAAATGCGAAAGTTTAGATGGATGGATGGATGGATGGATGGATGTTTGTTAGAGTTTCTCGAGAGTTAGTGGATCTCGATGATATTTGGCATAGACGTAGAGGATAGACTTGAAGAACACATAGGCTACTCACTTTTGTTTTTTTTAATTCCACGCGTACAGAGTCGCGGGCGAAAGCTAGTTTTATAATAAAGTTGTCTTTTAACTACGAGGAATATAATGCTAATATGCCAATTTACAGTCAGGAAGAACACGTTAAAGGTTTATAGTAAGGGTTACGTATAATTTAAAAATCATGTAAACATTTCAGTATTCGTACCACAAAAAGTATGGACCTCAAAAACAAATTCAACTTATCCAAAGATTATCCAAACATTAGCGTAAATAAAGATGGGCGAAAGAAAGAGAAAAAACACGTTCGATCACGAAAGCCACTAAATAAAAGTCCTTCTCTAAAGCTTCGTACACAATGACTACACTACACAAACGCTTTACCACAATCTATCCTATTTTAGCATACTGTTTTATGCAGACGCTTAATCGTCTATCTAATTCATAATTGAGGTGACGATAAATTACGGATTTACGCGGATTTCTTAAGTTACTACTAATTAAAATAAAATGGTCACTTCAGACCAAAGATTATGATAAAAAACATCACATTAAGTGCGGGCCACGCCTTTGAATAAACTATCGCAATACTGTTGTGCGATTGTCGATTGTTTCTCAGTCAATTCAACTGTTTAGTTGCAAAACTAAAAATCGAATAGTGGATATAAGCTCATAGGAATCAAAGCGAGACTAAGCAGTTGTGCGATAGTTAGTCAAAGGTGTGCGACCGCTCTAGAGGGAGTCGCATAAACAATATTCTACTAGGAACAAGTATACTATGCCTTATAGTTGTAAACATGGTACGACAGGTAACCGAAGGTTACATTTATCCTTCAATTGGTCCGGTCAGGTAACGGGCCCCATGCATAATTCCCTCGCATATGTCAAGACGAACTCCAATACAATCGGCCCTGACCGTATTCCAGTTGCCTTTGCCTCCATAAACAAACTTTTATTTACATTACTTCGAATGTTACACGATATCAATATGACTTGAAAGTGTTCGATCGCCATGTACCTGATTCTATTATAATAATTCTTTAAAATCTTAACTTTGTTTTAAGGTATGTCTTAAAAAACTCTTTTTTTTTCTGATTATGTACTTTTTTGTCTCCATTTGCATCTCAGTTGCATGCATGTAGATTAAATGCTATTAAAGACAGACTAAAACTTTCGGTAAACCTATACCAGTGTAAAATGTTTGCTGTATTAGTTTAACAAATAAAAACGGCCCTGGAGTTCTATTTTCTATGCCTACATATATTTTTATTTGTACTAAAAACCTTTGAATAGAGCATTCCGACCCCCATCTGTGATCTCCAACGTTTCAATAGTTGACTCTACTGATTGTTCACCAGTAGCCGCTACGTTAGAACTACGGTACGTGGAGAAAAAGAGATAAATGAAAATTGGATATTTTTGTATTTCATATTTATCGAAATATATTTTCATTTGTTGTCTGAAAGAGAAGATTTTAAAATGATGTTTTAGTTGTGTCCATATTGTGATTAAAACCCATAAAGTTCACATTCAAACTTTTCAGTTAGAAACAACTGCCCCTTTAGACAAAGTAACATTCGATTATCGCTATAGCTGATCGAAAAGTCAAAAATGTATGGAACTGACAATAACATTAAATCACGTGCTTGTCACGTATTCATTTCTATAGATTTTGACACATTTTGTCGATTCTACTAAAGATATACGAGTACCTAATCGAAAGTCAAGTCTAGGGGGGCTGAGCGTATGTCGAGAGCTTTCTTAATTCTCAAAAAATATCTTTGTTATCTATAGTCGATTGTCTCAGAAATCTTTAAAAAATATTAGAATCTGAAAATTTACGTATAGCTTTATTCGTGTAAACTGTCGTTGGTTCAACATAAAATTGACTGCGCTAGGCTTTCCTCGAGTAGAAAATTTGTTCATTGAAAATTAACCTTTATGCTTCTTTAAAACCCAGTGACAGTGGATTCCGTGATAAAAATCTTACTAATATTATAAATGCGAATGTGTAGATGGATAGATGAATGTTTGTTAGACTTTGTAGCTTATACTACTGAACGGATCTCGATAAAATTTGGCGTAGACGGTAAGGATAGTCTAGAAGAACACATAGGCTACTTACTTTTGCTTTTTTTTAATTCCACGCGGATGGAGTCGCGGGCGAAAGCTAATCTATACTAATATAATAAAGCGTAAACAAACACTTCTTTGTTGCCTAAAATATCGGCAATTACAACATATTTTTGAATAATTATTTTTTTAATAAAAAGCCCTACACTTACGTCACGCTTTAGGCTATATATTTTCACTCCATTAAACTCAAGGGGTAAAAATTTTAGATAAAAACCCTAATGTGGGAAAGAGACCATAAGTTGCTGCCAACATCAAGGAAGCAAGGTTACCATGGTTTGTCATTATGTCATGTCATTTTGACATTTGCAATTAATAATTTGACAAATGTAGGTAAACAATGAAATATTCTTTTTATAATTTCACGCGGATGAAGCCGCAAGGGAACAGCTAGTCTATTATAAAATTATTATTTAATTTAAGTTTTATACGTTTCCAAACTATTATTCAGTAAATATAAATAAATGTTCTCTGTCTACGTGTTAACTTGCTACCTCGTAGAGCTCGTAGAGCATATGTAGCACTAAAAAATACAATACTACACATACGTTTAGGTCGTAGATGTTGCGTAACATTGTATTTACTTGTATACTTAAGATACTTAGGTCGTATAACGGGTATAACAATGTATTTTTAACAAGCTCCCATTGTAGGTAGATCGTAGATCATTCGTAGCACTTAGGTGTACGAATATCGTTCAAATCGAAAAGAACATTAAATTAGATTTAAAATTTGACAAATAGCTCGTTATATGCATTAAAATATGTCTTTAATTGTTTATCAATGAACAAACGAGCGAAGGAATACTTTAATTATATAAAAAACTCCTCGGCCTTATATTTGGTATATATTTTACCATCATCATCTACTTGCCCTTATCCCTTACGGAGGGTCGGTACAGTAGGTGCTGCTCTACCATACATTTCTATCAGCCGTCATATCTGAATCCACTCCCCTCTTACGCATATCCTCTTTCACAAAATTCATCTATACTTTCTTCAGTCTTCCTCTACCTTTGTAGCCATCCAAATTCAATCTAAACGCTTTCTGGTTTATGCCCCCATCGTCTCGTCGCATAACATATCCATTTTACCAATAATTATAAATGCGAATGTTTTTATGGATGATGTTAGAGTTTGTGCCCTAATCTGCTGAACGGATATCGATGAAATTTAGCATAGATGTAGAGGATAGTCTGGAAGGAACACATAGGCTACTAACTAAGGTTAAAGCTAGTTGAAAAAATAAATTGACTATACTGAAGATTACTAAAATAAATTAACAAAACAAACATGAGCAATTTTGAAAAAACATTGTCTACACAATTTACGTCAGTCCAATGGTGCAATGTAGAAAACGAATCCCATTTAAAAATGCAATTCGACTTGTACAATACCAATCGAAATTTATTCGCTTTGTTACAAAATTTACATCCAACAAACAAGTAAAAATACACGCAGAATATCTGCAACACGGATTTTTTTACCTCGTCCAATTTACTTTTATCAGAAGCACTGCGCGAATTGAGCATCGCGTGTCAACTTTTTTTTTTTGCCTAGACATGCAATCTGCATACATCCTTGAAATGTTCATCTTTTGGTTAAGTATGAACTATGATGGCAATGTTTTTTTTTTTTAATAATTTGCCTTTATTCAATCTTTTTTTCGGTATCGGGGGGGAAATCTTCAAAAAAATACCCTTCTTTCTGGGGGGAAGACAGGGTTATGTGAGATTTATACCCACTAAAACCCCTCGGTGGCCAGCCTCTAGTGCAATAGACCATCTATATCAGGGATCTCTGTAGGACTCACAAGAACCTTCGGCACTTAACCACACAATACAGGACGTTGCCTGATGGTCCGCAGCGTCATGGCAAGATAGGACCACGCTATGGCACCATCCTTCCGGACCATTTTGATGATCAGGACCCCCACCCTAATCGCTAGTGGCGCCTTCATTCAACCTATTGACAAATAATGAAAGACATTGAAATAAAACATTATATTTTATAATATTTAAATAAACTATTGCAAATATCAGTTAAAAATATGATTTTATATGATATCGTATGTCCATACTTCCATTATTTTAACTACGAATATTGGGATGGAACCCACTTAAAAGAATAATATAGCATCCTACAAAGATTTCTTATTGTACAAAACAATGTAAGCTGAGATTGAATTAAAGCCAGAATAAAGGTGCGCTGCGAGTTGGACGTATAGGAAACCAATCTGTTATATGACTTTCATAAGGTTATAGGGATGTGAAATAATATCGATACTTTTACGAGTACAACGTTAGCGATTGTTAAACTTACTTGTACTACAATATTACTATAGAGGCAGTATTCTATTTGTGACACAAGATTCTTCAAATTATAAGAAACATAATTTTTTTTACAAAAATTTTTGTTGGTATTTTTCGGAAATGAAATACGTCACAAGCTTTTATTTAAGATAGTAAATATTAGTAATATAATTGAGACAAATTACCCATTGCCTTCGTTTTTCTATACTAATATAATAAAGCGTAAACACGCACTTCTTTGTTGCCTAAGATGTCAGCAATTACTTTTTTAATAAAAATCCCTAAATTTACGTCACGCTTTAGGCTATATATTTTCACGCCAATAAACTTAGGGGGTAAATATTTTGGAAAAAAACCCTAATGTGGGAAAGAGACCATAAGTTGCTGCCAATGTCAAGGAAGCAAGATTGCCATTTTTTGTCATCATGTCATGTCATTTGCAATTGATAATTTGAAAAACGTAGGTAAACAATGAAATAATTTTACGCGGATGAAGCCGCAAGGGAACAGCTATTATTTATATAAGGTTAAATACCTAAATGTCCCACCACTAAGGATTTTAATTAAAAACATTCAGTGTAAATGTATGTAGATGCAGCTGCGAACGCAGACGTCATACCTTTTTGTTCGTAACTCCAGCATTTGCATTGCAAACGTGCGATAATGCATTTTCTTTCGTGTTCAATTAGAAATATGTCTCTAATATTGTTATATTTTAATTAAAACTTTTATTAATTACAATATTGTAATTCAAAGTTGATAATTAAAATCGAAAATCAGTGAACACTGCACATTAATTACTTTAATTTGAACTATAGATTTTTCATTCCAAAATATTTTTAACGAGCTGTCGCCCGCAAACTTCGTTAGCGCAAAACTTTCCCGTGTGCATCTACCTTTTAACAGCGACCCTCCAGTCAAAGTCCCGTCCAAATCAGTCCACCCGTTGCAAAGATAGCGGTCTGGTCGCCATTTTGACATGGCGGTATTTATTAGCCTATAATATGCCCGTCCATGTCAGTAAAAGTCCCGTAAAAATCAGCCCAGCCGTTTCGGAGATTATCCGGAACATCGGCTTGTGGACAGACAGACAATTTTTTTAAATGCGATTTTCGTTATTAGCTACTCAAACACATCATCTTCCCGAAATATAGATTTTTTCTTTTGATATTACAGACACTCCAATTTTATTATATGTATAGATAGAATAGATCGATTATCATTAGTCTGTTGGGATTAGAAACGTAGTTTTGTTACATAATAATTCAGACTTATAATCCCTAATCGGTCAGCGTACAAATAACAATACAAATGTTGAAAGAGAGATATGTTCAACATGTCTGTTGAAACCATTTATCCCGGTTGAAAGTTTTCGCAAACTAACAGTGTTCTAGCAGAAGAACAATGCATACAGAAATTTCAATGGAAACGAAACAATACGGAACTAATAACGCCCCGAGCACACTGCCATAAATCCGAAGCGAGATCAAAATAAAACAAATAACTGCGAATCATATGGTAAGCGGATCGTACGCGAACCGTACACACAGGTCAATATTGTGGAGGTGAATTTAGGTTTCGGTTCTGCTTCGCTGTCATACGTCAATGTGATAGGGGCGTAAATTGAAACGCCCGCGGCTTCACGCGGACCTTGTTAAAATGGGACCTATTTCATTTGTTCCGTTGTGTTCTTTTGCATTTTACGGAACAAGTTCGCCTGAGGTTTTGCTTGCGGTATAATTATTTGGAAATTCAATTTCGATGAAACCATAGTCGGTTAATTAGAAATTTCGCACCTTGACCTCAGCACTTTCTTTGAAAAGGTTATTGTGATATTACAGTCGCATCACCCACTGCTGTAATTGATTAAGGGCCTGTCCCACCACGGGCTGATAGAGGCTCAGATAGCTTTAAAATGACGTCACTGTCAGATAAGATAACAAAATCCGAAATTTTACACGTTGGATTATTATCAGACAATTTACAATTTGGTGGGACAGGACCTTAGTCATTGAATTTCTAACATGCAAAATATGATATACTTTCATTCCATATGTTCAATCTTAATAAATGAGAAAGTTTAGATGGATGGATGGATGTTTGTTAGACTTTGTATACTAAACTGCTGATCGAATCTCGATGTAATTTGGCATTGATGTAGATAGTCTAGAAGAACACATAGGTTACTTTCTTTTGATTTTTAATTCCACGCGGACAAAGTCGCGGGCGAATGGTAGTGATTGTATATTGCTATTGATAAATATCATAACATATTATAGCATATATCGTTTTAAAATAAAACGAATAGATACGAAATAAATACAAAGTATACACGTGTGTTGCATATCCTAAAATATTCGTAAGCATACGAACGAGTAGCTAAGATATTCTGAGACAAGTTGAATGTACTACAGAACCGCAGCTTTGAGATCTTGTATTTTTTTTCTCTAACTCTGTATCGTTGAGTTTGAACAAGTTGGTTAAAGATTCAAAAGCTCAAACGAGCGAAAAGCTCTAGTGGTTTGAAAAAGCTCGGTCAGTGGAATTTTTTTAGAGTAATTAACTTTTAAAGAAATAAATCTAGGTTACTTAGTAAAAAACCTAGTACTTAAAATATGTAAAAATCAATCGAATCGCTTATTAAAATCTAGTGAGATTGTAAACAATTATGAACTTTTTTGATTAAAATAAGTTGGACATTAAAAAAAACGAATATATTTTAACAAAATCGTTATATAGGTCAATAAAAAAAACGTCTTGTTGGTGTTAGTTAAATAGTTTCTTAGTTACGTTAACTTGTCGTATAAGCCAAGGAGTAAAAAAATAACCTCCGTTAACTGTTTGGCTGGTTTGGTTGTTTTAATTTACTAAGTATTAAAAAAATATGTAAAAAATTATTAGTAATTTTTTTCGTGGTGTGAAATTCAGCAAAGCCTATCTGCATTGTACGGTACCGCAATGCAGCCAAGTTGCATTCGTCACTGCGGAAATTAAAATATCATTGATAACATAATTTTGTAATCCTCTACCTTCCGGACTAAAGGCACTATCTTTCAACTGCCGTCGTCTCTGCATAAAAAAGTTTCGCACATACGTTCATTATATGAATTACTGACAAAAGTCGATCAATGTAGTTAAAACGAAGAATCTTTCAATGTCTGATCACATCGTTGGAATTTATTAATTATCCCTCTTCTAATCTACCCTTTCGTTAGTAATTTTATTATGACATACGATAATTCTCTAACTGTAGAATTCCATTACATCTTCGGCGCGGACTAAAAAGTAGTAAAACATAGCCTATTTTATTTATTAATAACTAGCTGTTCCCGTGCGGCTTCATCCGCGTGAAATTATGAAAGCTTCATTTCATTGTTTACCTACATTTGACAAATTATTAATTGCAAATGTCAAAATGTCATGACATGATGACAAACCATGGCAATCTTGCTTCCTTGATGTTGGCAGCA
>LD689102.1:78270-92356 GCA_003118335.3 Papilio memnon
TACGTCATCATGTAGATTTATGTTTTACTTAAATATATTGTTCACTGTAACCAGAACCATATATGAGAGCTTACATTATCCACGAGCGCAGAACTAAAGACATTGAAGACAAGTATGTGTGCAAAAGTATTGACAAAATATCTTTATAATAAACTAGCTATTGCTCGCGTCTCCGGACGCGTGAAATTAAAAAATATAGCCTATATTACTGACGGATAAATTACCTTTCTAACGATGAAAGAATTTTTAACATCGGCCCACTAGTTTTTGAGTTATTTCAATACATACAAAAATACAAATCTTTCCTCTTTATAATATTAGTATAGACATAGATATCAATTTACTTCAAGCAAGCTAGAAACTTTGTTAGTGTAACGGGTACCTACTATCTATAGATACGATGTAATAAAATTTGCTCCATTTTATCTTGAACATCTTTATTGAAGAATTATTCGCGGGAATTTTAATTAAATTCCTCTTGACGACATCAAGTTTGCGACAATCGAGTTTTAAGGAGCAATTACACTAGACAAGAATTTACGTCTTAATTCACAACTTTCGCATGCTAAGTAAGATACTTTCAATGTTATCAAACTTATTACTCTATTGTAATTAGCCAATAATTACAAAAAAAAATCAGCTAGCGTATTTTCAGGAATAGAATGTAGATAACGAATGATAAAATGAAATGTGTCCACAATGTTAGCCTGATGTAACTAAAACTTTATAAAACAATTCTAAACGTAAATCATTAAGATATTCGAATGCAAATTTGCAAAAGCAAATGAAATGCAAAGACCTTCAACACCGCAGGCCAGTAATCTTTGGATACTACTGTTTGGTAGTAAAAATAGATTCATGCAACAATGGACTTCTTAGAAGAAATATGACTGCTTACAAAATGTAAAAAAGCACGACATTGTAGACAATTGATGTCAGCTAAGTAGGTCAGTAACGTTTCACTGGATAAGCTACTTGAATTGACCCATTGTAAGAATGGTGCATCGTCAAGGCTATCGGGTAAACACACCGATTTACATAGTCTTGTACGTATGTAATATGTATGTTCAGTAATGTATGCAAAGCTCTCTAGCGATACAGCACTGAAGATACACACGCAACTTTATTATGGGTGCAATTGACTTGAATTATTTCGTGACCCCCTCAATACCCGCGTTTTGAGACGAGGGCCTTATTACCCTCTTTCTTTCTTCGAGATTCTTCTCGATATAGGCTCAATCGTTGTTGATAGGTACAATAAAGGATACCGATAAGGGCTAGTTTCTTGAGTTAAACTTAAACTTGTACTTTATTTTAAAACAAAATCTATTTTTTTTAGAGTTTCAATTATGTTTGAAGTAGAGCATTTATAGTTCTAATTTTTATAAATAGCAACATTAATTTTTGTCTTTTGTCATAAACGTCATCCGATCTAACTTGTCATTTCTTGTTTTCAAGGAAATTATTGAATATCGAAACGAAGAAACAAGGTATTTCAGTATTATAACGAATCAAATTTAATCATGGCTAACATACCATTAATGTACGCACAAGAAGATTGTGAACTTGGAGGAAAGGAATCGATAGAGGTAAGAAACTTATGAAATCCATTGAATTCGTCAGCTGACCTTATCTATTGACAATAATATGATTCTGTTTACTGCAAATGATTACCATAATGTATTCAAAACTCGATGTACCAGCCATAGAAAGTTAGAAGTAATAATTTGTATTGTCCCAAAGTGATTAATCGTGTTTGTTTACTTTCCTATTAAAACATATGCCTATGTAGCCATTTTGTATATTTTCTTGAACTCAAAACACTGCCACTATGACAGCAGAATAATCAATACTGTGTTGTAATCATAACTTTTTCCAGAATACTCAGAATGTATTTAAACTATATAACTGATCTTTACAAACTTACAATATATTTTTAATGTATATTTTATTCTCAGGATGATTTTGCGTATCGCAACAATGTGATGAATGCCGATAAGGAGATCCGTTTGGGTTTCGTACGCAAAGTGTATGGTCTTCTCACAGTTCAGTTGCTGGCTACTGTGGCTATCGCAGCAGTTTTCCTGCTTGTCAAACCAGTACAACTGTTCATACACCAAAAGTATGTATAGAAATTTATTTATTATTACTAATATTATAAATGCGAAAGTTCAAATGGATGGATGGATGTTTGTTAGAGTTTGTAGCCTAAACGGCTGAACGCATCTGGATGAAATTTGGCATAAATGTAGAACATAGTCCGGAAGAACACATAGGCTACTTACTTTTGTTTTTTTTTTTAATTCCACGCGGACGGAGTCGCGGGCGAAAGCTAGTTTATTTATAAAAATGTTTACATATGTCATGCTTAGATTTGCTGTAACCATTATGTAGTTATATTACCAGGCTTAGATTAGTTAAAATTAAATTAGTTAAAAGTTTACAATATTACTTAGTTATTTAATTTTCTAATATAGACTTTACACAGATTACTATAAATATATAGTTATGAGAATGTAAAGAATAATGCAAAGTTAAGGAGCAATGAAAACAAAATGTTTAAACCTTAATAAAATGTATAGTTGATGGCATAACACAAGCCTGATTTGAATCTGGAGTTTGAAAGTAATATTAAAATAAGAATGTGTTCAGATGGTAACAGTGGTAGAGCCCGCTTTAACATCTTAGCACGAATGGGCCGGCTCGCCCGGTGCAATACCACGACCACACAGAGGACAGGCGTGAAGTGGAAGCAATTCCGCGTTTCGTCTGATGAGTGTGGTGCCGGAGGCCCAACTTTGGTCCCTTTCCCGTTCCGCCCTTTTCTTATAAGGAAAGAATTGGATGGGAAAGTGGATTTGACGGTGAAGGAGACGCATAGGAAGTGGAAATATCCTCTTTATGTGCGTCTCCTCCTCCGTCGATTTATGGTAGGCAACGCATCTGCAATTGCGGATGTCTATGGGCAGCGGTCGCTTCGCCATTTCGGGCGGATTTGGGTGGCCGCTTGCTCGTTTGCCACCTTATCGTATAAAAAAAAAAAGATAATTTAAATTAAAAGTTTCATTGTATAAAATTTTGTTGTACTTGATAGATAAAGATAAGAGTTGTTAGATAACATGTCTTCCTGTCAATTCTATGAAAGCATGTTTTCTGCCTAACAAAGATAACAATATAAACCAAAGAAATAAGATAGCAGCCGTTTATCACATTAGCAATTTATCATTACGCTGGTACTATTAAGAAATGGTCTTTATATGTTTTTCCTATGATACAATTACTCTATATAGCAAAACAGCCGAACAATCGCTTGATAAAGACCGGTTGGAAAAAGGATAAACAAATGAAAGTAAAATCTACATTACAACTCTGTTTATCTTCTTTAAACTTACTTTAAAAATGTTTAGTATTGCTGTTGATATATTTGTTTTCAGTGACTGGATGGTATTCATTGCCTTCATACTGAGTATAGTGACGTTGTTCGCGCTAATCGCGAAGCGCCGGGATTCCCCAGCTAACTTTTACCTCCTCGCTGCATTCGTGAGTATATTGCGTGTCTGATGAATTTAAAACAAATTATGCAATCTTTCAAATTTAAAGCTGTACTATTATGTATGTTCTTGTTAAAGTACAACTTATAAAATCATTCAATTTTTTAATTTATAATACCTGCAATATAATGTATGGATATATAGTTATGTACCAATAAGCATGTATATACACAGAGGTGTGAAAAATGTACGAGGATCACACTAAAAAGAAATCCGTAGCCTTTGTCTACACTTTTGGGTTACATAAGACACAGGGCAACCTAGTTCAGGAGTTAAGGCTCCAACAAAATATATAAATACCAGTATCACAATAAAGCAATTCTTATAATCACTCATCTGACTAAGAGACATTATGCATCTCTTATGAGATCACTTAGAATTGTAACTCTTTATAAAATTGGTGGATAAAATACATGTAATATTTTCAGACTGCTGTGCAAGCGTACACTGTGGGTGTGGTGGTGTCCTTCTATGATACATTCATAGTGCTACAGGCGCTTGCTATCACCTTCGCTGTTGTGTTGTCGCTCACCCTGTATACACTCAACACTAAACGTGACTTCTCTTTCATTGGATATGGGTGAGTACCAAAGTACTATTAATTAAATGTGAGTACAAATCATTGATGACAACTGAATAAAAAAAATTGGATCTCAAATCGCAGCATAATGGATGAATACATAAAAAAAATCCAGTCAAATTCACATCTAACTTGAAGATTTTCAGTCAAAGGTAACATGTAAACAGCCTTATATTGAAATAAAATCGATTGTAGGTGCCCAATGCGATTATCCCCTGGTATCCCTGGTATCAAATTTTAAACTTCAGGTTGAAAAAAGTGCAGTATTTTATTATATATTGATTTATGCATTTTAGGCTGGTGGCTGGACTCAGTGTGCTGATTGTGGGCGGTCTGATCCAAATCTTCCTGCAGAGTTCCGCATTCGAGGTCGCTCTCTCTTTCGCTGGAGCGATCTTCTTTAGTCTCTTCCTTATCTTCGACACCCAGCAGATGATGACCACACTGTCTCCGGAAGAGTACATCCTCGCTACAATCAACCTTTACATGGATATCATCAACCTATTCCTATACATTCTTCGTATTTTAAATGAAATGAATAGAAACTAAAATGCACTTTTTCTTCGAGTTTTTTTGAAGTTTATTTGAAGAATTTTAAGTTTATCAATGTTAAACTATATTAGGGTTTTGTAATATATTTCGTTTTCATGTAAGTGCGATACGATTTAAATTATGTTTTTTATTGTTTTTGACATTCCTATATGAAATTTTGTAAATTTTTCGCCACTAAATCTTTGCTTTTATCGAATATATTGTACATATTTTTTCCTGTATCCTAAATGTATAATTTCTATATATTTAATTCATTAAGCATATGTGATTTTTTCTTATGCACTTAGTACAGTATTATTTTACTTTCTACTTTTCAAGTTCCACTCCAGTTTAATCTTTTTTAATCTATCACCTATTTTTAAATCCTTACAGCCATAAAATATTCTTATGTTTGACAATGGCATTGTTGTATTAAAATTAAATTATATATTTGTTTGGAATTTCGATGTTTTATTTTTCCACATCCCACAGAACATGAACAAATTTCCTTATTTTACTTGTAATAAAACAACATCTACATTATTTAGCTATTTATTAATTTATTACAATTCAGTTATATAAAAACATGCACAAAATAACATACATAAAACGGTACAATTTACAAGGGAAAATGACACTATCTAAACATTCGAAAAGAGTTATTGCTTTATTTCTAGACATAATTCCGCATTTCATATCAATTTAAACTACTATTTCTATACATGGGCGAAACTCTTATCGTCTTTAAAAAATTTATTTTTTTCAGCGGGTAAAACAGTTCATACTATTACTCGCATATTTGCGAAACTGTAACATGATTTTAAATTTCGAATTAAAAATAGCTTTAACTCATCCTTGACATTTAACACTTCTGACCAGAAACTGTATTTAACTAGCATTACATCTGTAATTTCATTCTATTACTTGTTCATTCAGTCTATATGTGCAGAAAACTCACCAGGTTATAAAAAAACGTTCACTATTAGAATCCTATAAAACAAAACTAACTGCTATCACTACCAAATACACTTCTTAAAGTCTCTTCGGTTTGCACATCACCATTCACTTCACTGTATTGTTCACTTTTTGTATGATAAATCTCTTCATGTATCGTCAAATAATATTTATCACTGAACTCTTCACTGCATGATTCACATTTATAAGTCACATTTGCTGGTTTCTTTATCGGTGGCCTCATTGAAAACGAGTTCTTAATGATCGGTCTGGAAAAGAGAAAAATAAAACATAACCTATGTTTGAGATGAAAATTCAATCTTGTACACATGTTAAAAACAAATTAACGGCGAAATAACTACAAAGCTAAACATTTGACGCTGTAAGCACTGCATACAATCTGAAAGATATCATTTTTATATCATAATTTTGGAGATTTAAAAAAACGTAATTCAACGAAATGGCGAAAAGACAGCAGCCATCCGAAAATGTAGATTACCTAACTAATCGAGGTTTTATAAGCCTAAAAAAATCTTTAATTCCTTTACCTTTTAACATCCTCCAAAGTCTTGGGTTTCTGTGGCTCTTTATTTGCAATAGCTTTACAGGTACGGCTGTGCATAGTCAGCTGTTCAAATGAGTCAAACTTTGCCGAGCATGCATAACACACACTCTTGTTGTGACAAGTCTCGTGAACCATCAGATCTGTTGACGTCGTAAATCCTGCAAGTTAAACAAATATTAGATGAATAGAACAAGCTTAGTTTATTTTGATCCAAGCAACTTTTTTCCCGACTTACTCCATATGGATTTAAAAAAAACTCTCGAGTAGCCTATATTTTGTCCCAAAATATGTTACGCGAATTACACAGTAAGTATGATGTAAATATACAAAAAAGATAAAAGTTTTTATTCTTTGTTTGAATTAACCGATTTGAAAAATTCTTTCTTTTGGGAACCTAGACTATCGTCAGAAATAAGCTATTTTATTAGTATTTTATGTAGAATGTATACATGTAGTATGGTTATACTCACTCCTTTGGCATGTACCACAAACAAATTCCTGCATCCGTTTCCTCTTCTCCGGTGAACAACTTCCAGACTTTCTTTTCACAGATTTATATGAATGTTGAGCGATCACATGAGCCTAGAAATATAACAAAATGAGTATGTATTTATCTTCATTACCTGAAAATCAGCTATGGAAATATTTTTTAAGATAAGAATCTGGACCTTTCCAACTATCCCAAAAAGATGAAGGCCACTCTTGTACAAAATTTATGGAAGACTAGCTAACGCCCGCGTCTTCATCCGCGTGGAATAAAAAAAACAGAAGTAAGTTGGCTGTTTTCTTTTAGAATATCCGCTATATGCCAAATTTAATCAAGAGCAGTCTAGGTGTTTAGGCTACAAACTCTACATCCATCCATCTAAACTTTTGCATTTATAATATCAGTAAGTTACCTTCAAACCGGTAACACTGTTCAGCTCTTTGCAGCACAGCATACACACTAGTGGCAGGTCTGTTGTTATGACATCTACATCTTCTATGTCACTAAGTGGTTCCTCCTTTATATCTAGAAGCTGAAAATTTAGTGAAAAATGTACCTTTGACTGCTGACATGGTTTTTATGTAACTGGTGACAAACAGTTAAAAGCAGGTGACTAATATATAAAAGCATAAATAAAAGTACCCAATAGAATAAATGTCATTTTTTATTAATAACTTGCTATTACAATCTATGTAGGAACGAAAATAAAAAATCTGGGTATAAAATCAACTTATTATAATAGTTGATACACTGATTAAAAAAAAAAATTGCAATCACAGATGTCATTTTAAAAAACTGCCAATGGTTTAACTTTGGTTCTTTTTATTGGCAGTAAGGGTATAAGGTTTTCGTCAAACAAATCCCTGCTTGTGATGGAACAATAAACTTCTTTTCTTTGTTTGTCAAAGTTTCACCGTCAGAATCCATTATAAAAATAACTAGTATTAGCATTGCATCTACATATCATCTTCAAACCATTCTTGAATGGTATATTTGGCATATACAGAACAAAATAAGAACAACCTCTAATATCTATAAATTATGTGAAGCAAAAGCTTTGCACCCTTTTTTAAGGAATTGTCCCAATTAATGATTGATTTTTACTAAAACAATCTGCAAATGGTTTAATTCCAACTAGTTCAATTCTCTATTCACTAATCTTCAAATTGATATTACAAACTTGGCAATAGAGTTTAATTAAACATACTTACATCCTCTTTACTATCAGCACCATTTGTTAATGGTAATTCTTCTTGTGAATCATGAAAAATATGTCCTGAAACATATATAGTTATTGACTTACTTTATTATAATGTATACCTACCAAGAACATTGAAAACTGATTGAATTTCAGTATGTCGATTATATTGTTTTATTACATAGTTTAGAATAGCAGTTCCAGAATGTTTTTAATTAATGCTGTACTTACCATTTAACTCAAGATAAGGTGATTGCATAGGCTTTGTCGTGTCACTTTGTTCATTTTCCTGTGGTTGCATTAACATTGGCTGTATCAACTCTTCCGGTTCAATTTTAATTTCCAAACTGGCCATTTCCTCTCTAGAATCTTCCATACCATTATATTCATCCTCCGACATCGCTTCTTGCTTGATTTCAACATCTTCATAACTCTCATAGATCCTGTTGATATTTTTGTCTATTTGAATAGGTTTAGGCCATATTGTCTCATTACTATTGTCAATATTATCAGTTGACTGTGGATATTTCTGACGCAGTAATCTGTCATTTTTACGTGCAATATATGCAAAATCACATGCACTCTGTAGTTTAAGACAACAAGGCTCACATATAACTTTAGAGTATTCATCTGTTTGTGTGATCTGAAAACCAAATTTAATGCGTAATATAGTAACATTAAGATGCAGTAAAATATTATTTAGATTGTGTATTATAATTTCTATTTTATTGAAAAGAACTTAATTTGAACAAACTTGATAAATTTGGAGGTTATATTAAAGAAAAAGTTTGTGAAGAGAATGCACTGATAGAGAAATTTAAAACATAGCAGTATTCTTAACTTTTTACATGTTTTTCGTGAAGGCAACTCATAAAATACCTTAACATTAGCGAGTTTGGCTAAATCCTCTGCTATAGTTGACTCCATTCCATCCCAAGGTGGTACCCAGCATTGAAATAAATCGACCAAAACTGAGTTATTATCGAGTGCCTGGAGACATGTTCGGCATTCCGCCAATCCACATTCTGTAGGGGGGACTACTTCTTCTTGATCTTTACTCATGTTCCTTGACCTAAGCCACAAAATCGCGAAGCTTTAGTCTTACTATAAACACAATTTAGAATCATAACTTAAAAAAATCACAAAGACTATGTAAAAATACACAAAATAGAACAGTCAAAACGAAAGTAATGTCATCAATTGAAAACAATATTGACGTTTTAAAAATGATGACAAACTAGATTAGACAAAAGTTACAATTTTTTCTTACAATAAAACAAAATTATTCATGTAATTTTTTGTCCAAATATTTAAATACCTTTACTTGAATTGTATAAGGAAGACTCTTAGTTTTAGAAATTATCACACTATCTGTACACTCAAGTTATTTTGTATTTGTTAATCGACAATCTGACTTCACCTGTCAGAACGTTACTATTAGACCTAATAAGGGTACGAATTTTAACCTCAATAAAAAATCTTTTATGTGCGAATTACAACTAAATATTTCATAAGATAATTTGATAATTTTTAATAACTTGAATTATCCATAAACGTTTTTCCTTTATCACGCTGTGAATGAAACCAAACCAATGTTGACTTGTGATATAGTTGTCTATGGTTCTGGGATATCTCGTATTATTTTAAATATCCATTTTGATTACCACACTTGCCTTATTAAAAGGATTTCATTGTTACTTACAGCTTTTGAGAAATAATTTTAATAACGTTACCTTCGTAATAAAAGTAAACTTTAAACTTCGTGACAATCACACTATGATTTACGTCACAGATAAAATAACACATTCGAAAATTGGAACAATAAAAGTCAAAAATAAAGAAATGTTCTTGAATTGGATTACCTTTAACTTCAAAATTTTTTACATCTTAATGCAAACAAAAATATCATTCACAGCACAAAGTATGTTCACGCTAACTTTGTAACCGAACGAAGTAGAGATGGGTTTTGTCGGTTTTTTCGTCAACGAAACGTAAATGTTAACTTGTTTCTTCGATCTATAGACAAATTGTTTTGTCAACTAGTTGAAGGGTAGCCATGGTAGCTAATTAAATAAAGAACAACCTGGCGGACCCGAAAAAAATAAGTCGACACAGTGACTCCTACGTAAACTCATCAATGCATCAATTATACCTAATATGTAATAAATCCAATGTATTTTAATTTTTGTCTAATTAATAGACTACATGAACAAGGCTAGCCACTTAACATCGTATTGAATTAATTGAATTACCGCCATACAGTATTTCATTTGTGATTTTTTCATTGCTCCGATTTTTAGAGATGGTGGACTAGAGTTGCATTAACAGAACATATTTCTTAAATAAAAAGGGAGGGAGAGCATTTCCTTCATACCTTTCCGGGCTCTTGTACTCCAATGTTTCATTTTCTTCCAATGTACTCTCTTCCTTAACTATTATGGACATCTCTTGTAACTTTTTTACAGTTTCTTTTAAAATAATAAGTCTATTTTTCAAATAACGATTGTTATCCCGAAGTTTCTTAATGGTTTTGTTTTTATCATTTAAATCACTCTTACTCTTTTTACACGCAGAAATTGCCACCTAAAACAGTGCTAGTAAAATAAGTTACCAAATTTAAAACCAAGCAATAAAAAGAGTTTTCCGTACATTTTTAGAAGGTGCCTTTTTCGGTGTTTGCTGTTGGCGTTTCGATGTCTCTTCGTTTTTATTATGTTTTTCTTGTTTTGTTTTCTGAAATTGGAATAAGAATGACGAAAACAACTATGCTTAATTCGTACATTGTTTTGCGAATAATCGTGATAGACCAATTTACCAAGCAGTAGCAGTTGCGGAGAGTTGGTATCGCCCCTTTGTTCAATATTCGCTTGATGTTTGAATATACCTTGAAACTAGCTGGGGTAAAATGATCTGAGCAAATGGCACTTGTTGGTGTAGGATGCCATTTATTATTTCTATTACAAAATTTTCTCCATGCTTGCCTTATTACAGGATCTTTAGGAAACCTTCAACCAAAGTTTAAGGAATTACACATATTTATTCGATTGTTAAATCCGGTTAGAAGTAAATTATTTTTAGTCAATATTAACTTCACTGTTATATTTTTACACTAAAAATAAAATAAAGGTTTTATTAATAATTGCAACACCGTCCTTGCTTATTATTTACTTATATCTATCCTCCGCGTATGCGATACGGCAACCATCCCAAACCATACGATGTCAGGGTCAAATTACTCAGAAATAACATAACATCTTGTTTTCTTTTATAAGTCTCAACTATTTATGAAGATTCAAGAATCAAAAACTGCAATCGTTAAAAAAACATAATATAACAAAATAAGGTATTTTGAGAAATTAAAATCGATACATGAAAATGTGCTGGGGTTTTAACTAATTTTATATGAATGTGATTTTTTTTAAAGAACCACTTCTTTTTACAAATTACTAGCTGTTGCTCGCGACTTCACCCGCGTGAAATTAAAAAATATAACCTATGTTACTCACAGATAAATTACCTTTCCGACGGTGAAAGAATTTTTAAAATTGGCCCAGTAGTTTTTGAGTTATTTTAATACATACAAAAATGCAAATCTTTCCTCTTTATAATATTAGTATAGAAGTATAGATATAGATACAGTTGCCGGTCAATTAACAATATACATCACTATAACATCAGCAAGTGGTTTTTTGACGTCTAATATAATAGATAAACGGAAATATAAGGATAAGGCCACATTTTTAAAACTACACTACTAACTTGTGATAGGAGACATTATGTTTTCGTAAATTAGAAGTTTTTGATCTTCTTTTACACATATAAACTGCACAATTCACCATGTTTAACACTGTAAAACGACCCAAAAGGTCTTTAGAAGACGGACGTCAAATAAAGTACTTTCGTATTACTCGTATGGTCAATTTGGCCCACAGACTAATAGTGGTGTGAAATTGAAGAAGTCGATTCAACAATTTGATAAGTTCAGAACAAGAAAATGTCTATTACAGTTTTACATGGTCCATGTAGGTTAATATTTTTGTTAAATTAATTTGAGACTTACAAGTAAAAGAGATTTTTATCAATCTTATACATGTTATGAAAGATACTCTTTAATTCCCAAAAATGCATACCTTTTATTTATTTATTTTATCTATATAGAAGAAAGTATTTATGGTAACTTTTAAAATTGTCGAGGCGATATTGATTTTTGGTCTTTGGCAGTCTTTGGTATTTGCGATAGTCAAAACATGTAATAAACAAATTATTGTCAATATCAAATCAAAATTGTCAAATACTGTTCAAAAGCACGTTTCTGTTTTGCATCGTGCTAATATTCCAACACAATATGGAAGAAAATACACCAACTGTTAGCTTAGTATCATGTATCCATTTTGTGCAAAGAGGAGTGGCCAAATCAGTGCCTGAAAAAGTATAATTCGTTCACAATAACAATCTTTATTGAATATTTATCTTTTTAATTAATTATTTTTAATTGTGTCATGTAATTCCAGATAGAATTAACGGAAAAAGAATTGGAGAAAATTATCAAACAAACAGCCGAAGATTTGAGGTATTTATGTTACTAATTTCAACTTTACATTCTGTTATGTTTCGTAATAATTACATTTTTGTTTGATATTTTGATCGTTATATCTTAACATTAATACCATTCTATAAAATATCAAGACTGGAATTGTACCAGTAACCATCAAAACCAGAAAAATCCAATTTTAACTTATAATATTAAATAGGATTACAGAAAAAGGTGATGATCGGAGCGATGAAGAAGGTGAAACAGAAACTGTTGAACCTCCAGCAAACCCTAATGATGAATTCAATTTTGAACAATATGATGAGGAAGATAGTGGTGAGTTAATACTTGAATTCTTGTTTATATAGCACTTTTTATTAAAATATCCAACAGATTATAGCCCTGTAAACCTCGGAGCAAGAATACAATTCAATTGACATATTCATTGTCATCATCGGTTGAATTGTTTAGCTGCTAGGCTGTAAAAACTAATGCCAAAACATTATCCTCTAGCTAGTTGGTTAACAATGTTGAAAATACTCCAAATAACAGTACCATACACTGAGATCCCACTATTAATCTGCCTTTAAGTTAACCAATATAAACTTCAAAGTTTCAGCAATAGCATGAAGCATGTTGCCACCCTTGATGGATGACAAGTAATTTTAAGTAAGATTATTTCATTTTCAGTAACAGCCAACCCTATCGGAATTGGTACTGTGGCAACTTTGCCTAACTTAGGAGACCTCGGTGAGGATGTGCAGATAAGAGTAAGTGATAATAATTTTTACAGAGCTGTATATTAGTATATATATTTTTTATCTTGTATAAACTAAACTATAAAAAGTATTTCATAGGAATATTTTAAATATAAACATTGAATGGATGCATGTTGTTGGATGTGATGCAAGTCAACTTAGATCTCAATGAAATTTGGCACAGATGTAGAACATAATTGAACACATAGGCTGCTTACTAATTCTATCTGATATTCATCCTCTTAATAATACTTATTCTCGGACAACATAACATTTACATCCGCGCTGACCAAATCGCAATTCAAAGCTAAATAATATAATGATAAAAAATTTCAAATTGCTTGATATTCTATTTAACATTAATCAATGTTCAAGTAAATGTAATAAAATACTCCCTGTTTTGTTTAACAGACAGAAGGACCGGACAGTGATGAAGAGGATGACATAATCAAACCAACAGACAATCTGCTACTGGTTGGTCATGTGGAGACTGATGCCAGTGTATTGGAAATACACAGTAAGTGGTATTCATATATCTTTTGAGCACATGATGTTTTTCCTTAAATTGTTAGCAGATTTTTGTTAATTCAATAATACTTGTACCATCCCAACTAAGGCAGGCTTGTGTTAGAATATAGTTTAGTCAGAAGCGGGATTTTAATCTATGACCATGTGATCGGAAATTTGTATCCGATGAGTTCACATTTCTCTGATAAATTATAATGGTATATAATTTGTTAAGATTGCAATGCAAAATCTTCATTACATCTATGTACAGACTACAGATATGGCTTGCTTTTGTCTTAGATTCAACAATCTTGGTGTTTTATGAAAGTATTAAAATTTATTTTACAGTTTTAAAGTTTACACTAAGTAAAAATTGTATCCCCTAATTTAGGATAGACTCCTAAGCCCTCAGTGGTAACATGGT
>LD689102.1:98404-112801 GCA_003118335.3 Papilio memnon
GTGAGCTGGTGATGATGATGATGATGATACCGTTATTTAGCAGTGTTATGATATAAGGGATGACAATATTACTAAAAATTTTTCTGTATTTTTACAGTATTGAACCACTTCGGGCCGAGAATCCCAGCCGCCGCGGCCGAAGACATGGAGTCTTAATTAAAATGATTAGTAAATCGATAAGAATAATTACCTATTTGATAGGAATATGCTTCAGCCAGCATTCAAATGATGGATTAAATATTTATTGGACATTTAAATTGATATCTATATAAAATCTATATAAATTGTTGTTCGCGACTTCGCCCGCGTGAAATAAAAAAATGTAGCCTATGTTACTCGCGGATATATTACCTTTCTAGTAGCGGTGAAAGAATTTTTAAAATCGGTCTAGTAGTTTACGAGTTATTTCAATACATACAAAAATACAAATCTTTCCTCTTTATTATATTAGTATAGACTAGCTGTTTCTCGCGACTTCGCCCGCATTAAATTAAAAAAATGTAGCCTATGTTACTGGCGAATAAATTACCTTTCTAACGGTGAAAGTATTTTTAAAATCGGTCTAGTAGTTTTCGACTTATTTCAATACATACAAAAATACAAATCTTTCCTCTTTATAATATTAGTATAGACTAGCTGTTGCTCGCGACTTCGCTCGCGTGAAATTAAAAAATGTAACCTATGTTACTGGCGAATAAATTACCTTTCTAGCGGTGAAAGTATTTTTAAAATCGGACACGTATTTGAGTTATTTCAATACATACAAAAGTACAAATCTATCCTCTTTTATAATATTAGTATAGATGTGTCATGTTTAAACTATTCTAACCAGCCAGTTTTACAATGCAACATCTGTTGCATTGTAAAACTGTATTGAACCGTGAAAGTTACATTATGTATCAACTTTTGTTCCTACGGCTTTTGATGTAAGTAGATGTTGAAATCAATAAAAGACAAATAAAAATAACAAATTGTTTAATTTTCCAACCTTACTCTTATCTTCCTAACATATTCATTACGCCAACATAATAGAATTCAAACATGATATAAACATTTGCAATTTTCTACAAAAAAAAATTACGATGTTTTACTGTAAGGGCCCAATATTGAAACGATTTTTAATCACTGCTGAGCGCTTCCAATGTGGTAGACGTTAAATTAATACAATTTAGAGCTGGTGCACAACTTTGACTAAACTATCGCACAACACACAACAGTTGTGCGATTGTCAGTTGTATAGAAGCCCATTCACCTTTTAGTTGCATAACTAAAAATCGAGTAGTGTGCTCCATATAAGCTCATAGCAATCAAAGCGAGACTAAACAGTTGTGCGATAGTTTAGTCAAAGCTGTGCACGCGCTCTTAGAGTATAAGCGTGGCCACATTTCAGACGCTGTTACATATTTAAATGCCGTTTTAAAGACAGCATTTAGAATCCCTTATACCTTCACCAAAGCTTCCATCACCTTTGTGGTCAGACATTGCCAAGTATATATTTTATTACCTTTGTACAGCAATCATAGTTTGGGACTTGGCATTTGGCTGAAACGAAATATTTAAAAGTAAATAAAAAAAAATATTTTCTGGCAGGTTTTTTTCTTACTTTCGACGTAGTTTTTTTGTAGAAAAACATTATTATATGGTACCAACATATTAAAATCAAAATCTCACGTATTTTTATCTAAACTAGTTCAATAGATTTTTAAAAATTAGTTCGTCACACTGGACACATCTATTCTAGAAAAATATATTAGAAGAATTGCATTTTTAAATATAATTTAGGGATGACTATTTAAAAATAAAAACAAAATTGATAACAAATAAGATTATATTTGAAAGCACATACAAAACATTTGGAGAATGTTAAAACACTAAATGCTATTTTTTTGTGTTCATCAGTTTGTTCTAGACTTGAAATAAAAGCTCGTAATACTGGACACAGCACATAAATATATCACACATACATTTCTACTTATTATGACCAACTATTATGCCACTAATTTTCAACGGCAGTGATTTTTTAAAATCTCTTTCAATAAGTAACTATAATTTGTGATTTAATGCACAAAAGGTGCAATTAAACTAAAATATAATAATAAATATATAAAAATTTAATCATATCAACATATTGTTATAAACTAAAGTATTACATTCAAAAACTATGGATAAATACGACATTGAACGTTCTTATAGCTAATTTACTAAGCTTTATAAATATAGTATAGTTTTAAAGAGCGCGAACGATTTATAAATAAAAGCTGCCAAAAAATCTTAAAGATTTTTTTCTAATTCGTTCGCAAACATATTCTATAAAATATTGGTATTTTCAACTTTATAAGCTACCTGACCGGTCAATATGCGAGTGTAACGCTGCGATCATTTTTATTTGCACTCTGTAAATATAAGCAAAGTACAACATCGGTTCAGACGCAGGTTTAATTAAGATATGTTCAATTGACCGCAGTGTTGCACTCACAGAGACAGAGACGCGGAGCTGGGTCCTGTGAATGAGACGTCACAAAGAAGCCGGTTGTCGCCACTCACTGTTCCTGCGGGAACTTGGTGACGGCGTCGTGCACGGCGCGCGCCACGTACTGCACGTTGCCGGGGTTGAGCCCGCACACGTTGATGCGCCCCGTACGCAGCAGGTAGATGTGGTACTCCTCTATCAGGTATTCACTCTGACGCTGCGTCAGACCGGTGTACGAGAACAGGCCGATCTGGTTCACGATGTGGTCCCAGGTGCCCGGAGTGTTCAGTCTATTGAAATATTAAAATTGTACTACCGACTTTATCATCTCCCCTACCTCATCCTACTACCGTAGGGTTTTTCACCTCCAAATAACTCTATCCGTCATCTGTCATCATTCCCTTCTTGACCATGCCACCTTTCACGCCATCCATCCATCTCTTTCTAGTCCACATTCATAACTAGCGTCCTTCTTGTTACGTATCAGTCATCCCTTTTACTCCTTAATTTCTTTGTACCACCGACTTTAGTGACTTATTAATAACATTAAAAACTCACTTCAGCAGTTCGGATCTTAAAGCTTCTCTCATCTCGATGACTCTGCTTGACATAAGTTTGATGTGATCTCTCCTGTAAAGCACACATCAACTATTAAGAAGAAAATCAGTACTGAGCACACACGTCCCGTCCCTATGACATCTGTCAATGTCATTCAGACGTATTAGAATAGCGCGCCATTTTGGCGGGAGTCGATACTCAGTTAATTACGATGTTACAATTATAATAATGTCTAAACAACAAGACGAATTTGGATATGGTACATGATATTGTTACTTGCCATTGATCGAAGAGATGTTTGTTAGAGAGCGCGGTGGCGACGACGCGCGCGCCGTGCGCCGGCGGGTTGGAGTACATGCCGCGCACTATCCACGTCAGCTGGGACTTCGCCGGCGCCACGAACTTCGCCTCAGACATCACTATGGCCAGATTGCCCACACGCTCGTCTGAAAACATTCACAAATTATGTTCACATGTTGGACCTAAATGTGAACCTTGTGGAATCCCGAATGAAAATCCTTCTTAGTTATTTGGTAATATTAAGATATTAAAATAAATCGATAAATGGTAGTGTAAATAGTTTATATCCCTAACGTATACAAGATTGTATTTCTAAATCCTACAATAGTGATAAAAACATATATCAACTGAGTCAAAAGCATACAATACTTACTGTAAAGTCCGAAGTTCTTGGCATAAGATTGAGCGCAGACGAGCTCGAAGCCTCGCTTGACGAAGTAGCGCACAGCCCAGGCATCACGATCCAAGTCTCCTGAAGCGAACCCTTGGTACGCGCTATCGAAGAACGGGAACAACTTGCGTTCCTGTAAACAGTCACACCGTACAGTTTAATGTTTTCCGTCACTAAAATTCCTATTATCCTTAATGATTTAATGCCAACCTCCATAACATCTGCTATCTTCTCCCACTGCTCATGCGTGGGGTCGATGCCAGTGGGGTTGTGTGCGCACGCGTGCAGTATAATCACTGCGTTCTCTGGCGCCGCCTTCAGATCCGTGATCAGCCCATCGAAGTCGATAGCGCGCGTCTCCGCGTTCCAGTAGCGGTAGGAGCGCGGTGTCGTGAAGCCTGATTTCACGAACACGAGGTGGTGGTTCTCTGGATATAAACGTTCACATTTTATTTATAAACTAGCTTTCGCCCACGACTTCATCCACGTGGAATTAAAATAAACAAAAGCAAGTAGGCTGTGATTTATAAATGCGATCAACGTGCTTGCATCTACTTACAAAGTTTGTATGCCATGTGGGTCTGAAGACGCAATTTGTCGACCACTAGGATGTTCACCGTGACAACTTACCCCATGTCGGGTCGGAGTAGTAGAACGTGGTGTACTTAAGATGCTTGTTGAGGAACTCTGCACCCACACGAAGACCTCCAGTGCCTGATAGCGTTTGCACACCGAAAGCCTAACATACGCACAATATTTTATAAAGGCTTTATTACTGACAGACACCTTAACTCTAATCATTAAAACTGAGGTAACTCTTGGCCAAGGATGTGATAATTTACATTGTGCTGGTTATTTTTTTTTTGTAATATAGTTGCAAATAGGATTTGGTTTTAAGTGCATTATGTTGTTAATAAATAAATAATTTTTTAATAAATAAATTTAAAAACTAGAGTTAGTTAATGCGTTTTTATTTAAGGTTTTTCCCATAGGTCATATAATTTTCGTATACTCGTATCTGGCACGTGTCATAACGGTATCATCTGTAGATAATTGAATAAAAAAACCTATATTCCGATAATGAAAAGTTGCTGTTAGTCAGTTATTGATAAAGATGAAACATACATCATTTTTACATAAGTACATAGTTTATTTGTTACCCCATCGCGTATGCATTATTTCATCACATTCGTTCGTTACTCAATATAAACGTATCAAGCGATACTCGCATCATCGTGTTTGCGTCAAGATGTTTATGTAAACATTAACATAACTGGATGAGTTAATCTTACATGATTGGATCAAACATTACTCACGTACAGTCGTTGAAACTGGCGGTATACTTTAAGCTACAGTCGTTTGAACATATTGAAACGAGCCGCGATACAACAACCATTAAAACGCAGTTTATTAATGTACCTATACGAAAATAAGTCGGGGATACACGGCTAGTCTCATTATTATGCCTTCGTTTGCACTCACTGCTATCTAATTAGTAGGAAGAGGCGAAGTTTGTCTCGTTGCAACAAGGCAATTTTTCCTAAAGTGGTACACCAACAATAATCAACTGACAATGTGTTTTGCTAAATGCTTTGTTCTACTACATTTGGTTGTTATAATAGTACAAAATACTTACACGACCTTCTGCGATAACAGGGTTATCTTCTCCTAGCAACATTGACACTGACGCTGATGTGAACTGGTCCAAGCCTGGAATATATCAGGGCTCTTAAAATAAAGTAAATACTATCTTTTACCCGCGAATATCGAGAGACGAGGTTTCAGGCTATAAGCCAAAGATTCTTTAGTACCGGAATTTCAAGATTATTCGACAGTACAAGAGATTTAGATCTTTGAAGAGTTTTTAAGACGTCACAGAGCATCCAAAATTGTTAAACTACTTGATATTGATGGTTCGATATTGTTTAAATTATAAAAAAAATATTTCTACGAATCATTTGTGGTCATTGTTATCGAGCTCGTGGCCTTCGTGTCAATTTCCAATTGTCGGTAGCGCGTCCGTTCGCTCTCGTAGTTGTGCCAAATTGCACGCAAAAGATACAATTGTTTGAAAATTATCTTAAAGTGTCGAATGATTATCCTTTCTTTGTATTACCAAGATAAATCGAGATATCTGATGAAGTTGCATATTTAATACATTTAGACCACCGACATGCCCATGCCATTTATAAGTTGAAAATCTTAGTGGCAACGAAAATGTTTTTTATTATAGAGTTAATAATAACAACCTTGACATCTTCAGCTACTGTTATGCAAAAAGAAAGATAAAATTCGCCAAGTTTCGAGATCACGACATACGACTACATTGTAAAATGTACTCTATTTTATTTTGCATGAAGTTTAGTATTAATTGTTGATGTAAATTTGTTATAGGCTACTAAAAATCTATGGTTTTATTCCGATAACCTATCACTAACAACGAGATAAGGCGATAGCTAATGAGGTATTGTTAGCTAATACTCGGAGAGATAAGGTTTGAAATGAACTAATGTAATTTTAGATTAAAGTCAGATAAAAATATTAACGTCAATCTATTTTAATTACATTTTCTTTCATTGATTAATCTTTGTTAGTTAATGAATGAAATGGAGCGCCTTGAATAGGATTTTGAAAAATTACGTTTAAGTTAAAATCAAACAAATTTAAGAATTTGATTTTTTTCATACGTAAATACACTCGGAAGTCTTTGATCTGTTTTTTGAAATTGCAGCTTTAGTATGGCATGATTGTCACATATAAAAAAAATCTCTAAAGGCAAGCTCTGCCACTGAATCTATTAAGTAATATCTTGTAAAGAATTCATGTTTAAAATAGAATCACTTAATATAACTATACCAATATAGACATGGTGACTTGTAAAAATAACTGGTTGGCATAGTTCCTCATAAACAACTGCATAGCTGGCTACTGTCCAACTTAAAATTCTATTTACTTTTCTATTTATATTAAACACTAGCTGTTGCTCGCGACTTCGCAAATGCGAAATTAAAAAATATATGTTACTCACGGATAAATTACCTTTCTAACGGTGAAAGAATTTTTAAAATCTGCCCAGTAGTTTTTGAGTTATTTCAATATATACAAAAATACAAATCTTTCCTCTTTATAATATTAGTATAGATCACTGTGTCAACAGAAGAGTAACAACATAAACATACACAATGGTATAGAAATTTGTATATAAACACTATTATAATTTATGTCTGTTCACACACAAACTTATTATTTAACTCATTAAATTGTTATAAATTTAATTATTTCCTATTATTTTATCTGGATAAGTAATATCAGAGCCCTTAATTGTAATTTAAAGAGTACTATAGAATAATAAACAAAAAAATATTATTATTATTATTATTATAGAATAATAAACATTAACAATTTATCTTTGCATTTTATATTAAACCAATGTTCTAAAATACCAAAAACTAAAACAATTCCTAGAAAATAACCTACAACTTTAGGTTAACAATTCATCAACATACCAGACTAATCATTAATGAAAGTGGGCTCAGGCAATTCTTACCAAGTACTGGTAGATATTCATGTAGCAAGGAGTCATCCTCTGCCATCTGCTTTTCTGTTCTGCGCACCACTGGCAGCACCCATGGTTTACCATTTTCATCTCTGTACGCTACATTAATGGAAAAATTACAAATCAATATGTAGAATTGTCAAGTACATGATTATGATATTTCATGTTTTCTGATCTGGACAATTTTGCTTAACACATTTAATGCCACATTAACCTAACCTAATACATGGCGCTGTGTAGTTGACATTAAATAATATGTTAAAATATTGAATTAAAATAGTTATATTTAATATTTAAGAATTAAAGAAAAATCTAATAAAAAATTATAGCCTATGTCATGCAATGATTTTGTAGATTTTTAATGGTGAAAGAATTTTTTGAATAAGTTCAGTAGTTTCAGAGCATATTCAATGCAAATCAAGTCTTCAAAAAGTTCATAATACAAAACATTCTAATTCGATAAATTGTATTAATTATACACATCCTCGTAATAGTGAAAGTGCTCAAGGTAATGTGGGAAAATTATTTAAATTTGAGTCATTTCTAAATTATAGTTTAGGTAAAGATTTGACCTTCATGAAACTATGCTGTAACGAAACTGAATTATACAAATTATTTTCATTTTCATTCATAATCTATAGTTTTAAATAATGAACATATAAATATATTATTTACATCAATAAATAAAAACATGAACGTACCGGCCGGTTACATAATCAATTGTTTATTCAAAATTTTATTCAATATGAATGTTACACTTTGACAATACGAATATAAACCGGTTTTTAATAAAAAAATACAAATTTTTAAACTTACCCCCAATTGTTAAGTTGACTTTATTTTTAAATGTGTCATCGATAAAACGTTTATTAAGTTGGAAGACTTCGATTGGAGGTCCTTGCTCAACACCAGCAAAACGCGAAGCCATTTTTGTATAAAGTAATTTTACCGCAGTAATGCTGATACAACTAAACTAAAAAGTTATCAGACATGCAAACTTATTTTGTTTGAAAATTATCGCGTGACCTTCAAACGTCAACCAATGTCATTTTGCGTTGAGCAGTCAAGCAGCGTTCATCTTAAGTTTCTGGGTCATTCATTCACATTTTATATGGCAACAATACCAAAGGTCTATAAAAATTAAGACCCACGCCCACGGTTCACCACTAGACCCACTTTCTACACTTATTACTTAAAAGGTTTTAATACACGTTAGGGTTTATAATTATTGATATGAACAATATTTATAGCCAAATAAACGTTGTGTTTGAATACTAACGTATTCTTTTTTGCGCCAGTCCCAAAAATCCGATTAAAATGATCATGAATTGGCAACCTCTATGAGATAATACAATAAAAGAGCCATTTCGTCTACAAACTGTATTTACTAAGCTTAAAATCTTTTATATTTTGTATAAACTGGATTATTCAAAAGACAGACTCTTGGATCATCTGGTCTCATAATCATGTATACAGATTTGAACTCCTTATTATCTCCATTCCTTTGTTCATAGTTATAGACTCCAACAATACCAAGAACAATACCGATTAAACCCATACAACTTGAAGCCATAATCTCCGGAATTTCCCACCAACCTCGCCTGATCAATCCTGATAATGTATTAGCGAATTTAATTTGATGACCAATTGTCTTAGGCATCGGCATATTGGACTTTCTTTAGAAAAAAATCTATATCGATTTAAAATATTGGATCTATATCCTTGTCAAATTAATTGTACTTGTCAAGTTCTAGAAACAATTTACTTTTCTTTTATCATAACTATGTATTTTACTGGTTGCATACATACAAGTTCAGCTGCAAATATTTTAAATACCGTCGTCTATAGCTTAGTTACAGTTTTATTTTCGTACCGCCAGCCTGCTTAAAATTACTGGTCAAACTTCAAGACTTAATATTTTTAAGTTGTTTTGTAGCGTTAAAAAATGGCTAAAAGACTTACAGCCAACAGTTAAAATCTAAAGGACCAAGCAAACTGTCAATTTCACTGTCACATATGACAGTGTCAACTGTCAACTGGCTGACATTTGAAAAGAAAATCAAGAATAGTCTCATCGAAGAGAAGAAAATCCCATTTTCTACGCTCCAATTCGGTAGCAAAATTAGTATACGGCGTCACAAATGGCTGCTCCAGCCACACGAAGAACAATTGGACAACTTTTCCAACAAGGTTGGCATGAAATACCAGAAGTGATGGCATCCACAGGCCTTGCTATCGTTGGTATTGGCTTAGGATGTTTAGGTGTTTATAATTACAATAAAAGGGATGGAGATAACAGAAGATACAAACAAGTTTATTTAATCATGAGGCCTGACGACCCTAGAGTAGCGAAAATTCGCAAGGATTAAAAATGAATAGAACAAAAACGTGAAATTAGTGGCAATTATGTAATAAACTTGGTTATATTAAGATTTGTTTTATTTACTTGTGACATTGTAACTTCTGTGCTCGGCTAGTAAGCAATCCAATTTGTATTGTTTAGTACTAAATAGACCAACTATTGATGAAGTTCGAGTCCAACCAGAAAGAAATCTGTTTTGTACCACCCTTTGAACACTACAGTATAGTTTTATCAAAACGTGATGTTTATGTAGGTAAAGGAGATATTAATTGGATGAAAATAAAACGATATATATATTTATTTACTTGTATTTGAAGCATAATAAAACATTCATACATCACATAGTGGTTGGTGCTGCAAATATTTGAATATCATATATGCAACTCCTTTGAACAAAACCTTTATTACCAACTTAATTACTTTTAAAACAATCAAACCCATTAATTATATAAACTATAATAAAGAAATGTTGCAAATAAAGAAAATCTATGTCAAAAACCTTGTAAGTATTTTTGGTACTGAAAAAGTATGTTAAATTAAAATAGGTACATTAAATTATTTAAAAACAAAAATTATTTCTTTAATTCAAAGTGCTGCTCACATAAAACCTATTTAAAGCATTTGTCTGTTTAGATCATACTTTGTTCAAATTTAATGATAAATAATGGTTTATGAACATGATCTTTCTTCTTACATACATCTTAGAATTAATAATAAAAATAAAAGTGATTGAAATTTCACATTGTCATCAACTTTCCGTTATCCCTTACGGAGGGTCGGCACAGTATGTGCTGCTGAAATTTCACTTTGTAATTTGTTAATTTTCCTTCTTTCCTCTTCTCTCTAATAAAATTAAATATTTACAGCAGAGTTCAGTATAATTTATTTTCACGACTAGGCATTCTTTTCATAATATTTATTTTTTGTTAGGTTAAGGGCCCGCACAACCAAAAATGGATGGAATCGCAGGAAAGCTGCAAATCGATCTATTTGATGGAAAAAACTGGGACACCTGGAAATACAAAGCCATGTGCTTACTTCGAACCGTGCCGTCGGCCCTCGAAATAGTACAAGGTTCGTTCCAGCAACCCAATCGTCCACCTACCGAATGCGGCGATGCCGAATTGCAAACTTATCGACAAGAAAAAAATAAGTACGATAAGGCAGACGCCAATGCTAACCTGATTTTAACCACCAACATGGAAGAGGAGACTCTTAGAAAAGTTATGCGGTTTAATAAAGCACATGATGTCTGGTTAGAGCTTCATAGACTCTTCGACGGAACGAGTGAAGACAAATCATACAACCTCTGTATGAGCTTCTTCAGCTTTGAGAAGAATCAAGCAGACGACATAGCCACCCACATGTCAAAATTGAAGAACATCTGGACTGAACTGAATCAAGAACTCAAGAAGGACAGTAACCAAGAGGTACTCGAATTGCTACTTATTTGTAAAATACTGGACACGCTTGACGAAGCTTCAGAAGTAGTTGGCTCCTCCTGCCCGAATCCAACTGTTCTGTAGAAAACCTAACCAGTCATCTCTGCGCATTTGAAAGGGCACTGCAAGTTAACAACGCACCCTCGCAAACAGAAGCCCTGGTTGCAAACACAGGAAGAAAGGATAAGAAACTTAAATGTAATGTCAAGTCGTGAAAATAAAATTATACTGAACTCTGCTGTAAATATTTAATTTGATTACTTACTTTATTGAATAGGAAGGGGTAGGAATCGCCTTAGAATCTTACATTTACTTATTTAATAAAAACATACCACACCACACAATTTACATATGATATACAATCTTAAGCCAGCCAGCGCATAGTTTTGACTAAACTTAAAACAATTAAAACTGACATTTGCAGGATAAATATTAACTGTCAAACTGTACATTTCACATGCCAACACATCAGTTTTAACTGTACATTTTGATTGGTCAGTAATAAGTGAGTTAACATTAATACTGTATTTGTACCATTAGGCAAGGATGTGTAAGAAGTATCATGTAATTCAATATTTAATAAATATTATTACTACATAAGGTTTGCAATTATAACTACTACCAGCCATTAGGTTCAAGTAGTATATTGTATTTAGTAAAATGATTTCTTTTTTTCCTTGCTTGTGCTCGGTTTACCTTTATTAGATGCTTCTTTATCTGTATTGACTTTCTTTTTCTGTAAAATGAAGTAAATTAAATATTAATTTTATTTAATCACTAGCTTTCGCCCGCGACTCCGTCCGAATTAAATAAAACAAAAGTGAGTAGCCTATGTGTTCTTCCAGACGATCCCCTACATCTATACCAAATTTCATCGAAATCCGTTCAGCCGTTTAGGCTACAAACTCTAACAAACATCCATCCATCCATCCATCTAAACTTTCGCATTTATAATATTAGTATGAAGTATGAAGTATGATTAGTATGATAATGATGGTATAAGATGCTTTCAAATAGCTTGTACTCGGAACTCTTTCCGTATAACTTTTATACAAAAATCTCAGTGGCTTAAGAACATTGATGTGCAGCGCCCACTGCATCTACCATTACAGTGGTTTTTAATTCTGACGACTACTATAGACTTGTATTTCACGTTATTAGACGTGTATAAATATAAATGTGGCTCAGCATCTAAATTAGTTCACGGCTCAACGCGATCTTATAACTATGGCAGCTGACGTCGCGATCTGCCTGGTGGCTCAAACAAATCGTACCAGGTGCCGGAGACCCAGTTTTAGTCTACTTTTAGTTTAGAAAGTGGATTTAATGGAGGAGACGCATTGGAAAAGGAAATATCATCTATACGCATCAATTTAAGGTAGGCAACGCATCTACAATTGCGGATGTCTATAGACAAATAATTCAGCCTTTCGCGAATTCGGCCGCTTGATCATTTGCCACCAAAAGTGCAGGTACATTTATCACATGTAAACAGTTGCTGATCTGCAGATCAACTTTAGTTGGTTACCTTGATCATAGCGTCGTTCTCTGGGTCGCTATCTTCCTGTATATCAGGGATATCGTCGTCCTGCTCTAACTCGTGTTCGTCGTCCTTGTTGCGCGCGCGCCGCACGCCGTCCGCCGCGTACGGCAGCGCGCCCGCACGTTTATTGTATAGCCGGGTCATTGATGCTTTCACCTATATCATTAACATGATTCATAACGTCAGAGAATGTTCCGGTGAATTTTTTTTTCACTATGCCTTGTCTATACATTTTTAAATGTCTTTGTGATGTACATATAAGAAATAAATAAATAATTTTTTTCTCTTCATTAATAAATAAAATAAAAAAAGATCGTAGGAAAAGATGGTTTAAGAAAATAACCTCTATTTGTATGTGTGTAAGAAAAATCTTTTTATATACTGTAAAATAATTAAATCTTAGATCTTTAAACGTTCATAAATAAGGATCAGAAGCAGAAAATAAAATGAAACAAAAATACTTAACTATCACTGCTGACAATTACAAAAAAATTGTTGAAATTGGAGATAAATAACTTATGGCCAAATACTGAAACGACATTTACATAATTAACAGCCTCAGGGTAAATAACTTTTATCAGCCAGTGAAATATAATTATTAATTTCAATAGCTATTGACTTACTTTGGAATCAATCAATATCATAGGATTCCGTTGCCCGGGCCACAGGGACAGCTCGATGAGTGAGTCCAAATCCTCCCTCAGGAGGTGGTAAGACTCCAGAATGTCCAGGGACTGCTGGATGCCGTCAGCCTTGTGCGCCAGCAGCGGGCCCACCACCGCCTCGCGCAGGTGACCAGCGTAGTCCAGGAATATTGAAGACTTGGAACCGGAGGTGCTGATACAAAAATCATAGATCACGAATTTTGTCTTTGTTAGCTGTCCTACATTATTTTGATAATGTCTCACGAAAGTTTAACCAATTTAAAAAATTAAATATATTATTTCTTCTTTTTATCTAGATACTTTAGTTTTGTGTCGGCCAATTTGTTGCAGGCTTTGTTCATATAATTGTCATCTATACTAATATTATAAAGGGGAAATATTTGTATTTTTGTATGTATTCGATTCACGTAAAAACTAATGGGGCGATTTCAAAAATTCTTTCACCATTAGAAAGGTAATTTATCTGTGAGTAACATAGGCTATGTTTTTTATTATAATATTTTTTAATTTAACGCGGGCGAAGTCGCGAGCAACAGCTAGTTTTTCATAAAGTAAGATGGTTATTATTTTTTTTGGAAGTAGTGAGACAATTTCAATTTTTGTATATCTTTTTCGAAATAGTTTTCATATATATTTGACATTTTTAGAGGCTTTACCTGAGCCTGGTGTGCGCGTGTATCTCCTGCGCGAGCCGCTGCAGCTTGCCGGCGCGCGAGTTCTTCCCGAGCCAGCCGGGGAACTGGATCTGCCCCGCCACGTGGCCCGCCATCGCCTGCCCCGGGATCACGGAGCTGTACATCGCCTGACAACACAACATAATTACAAAGTCGTCGATGCAGATATAAAACTTTTTTATTTATCTAACTATAAATAAAATGGCATACCTGTATCGGAAGCAAGTTCCAAGCCTGACTGCCTCGTATCCTCGCTTCCACCAGGTCGCCCAGGCTGATGCTGTCCGCGGCCATACTCAGACGATCCAACACCATATCCCTGGTTATTCATTTTTTTTAAAAACTAGCTTTTGCCTATGACCGTACTTCCTATATTGTGTTATTTTTGACAACAAATTACATTTTAAACTTTTATCTCATTATCAAATCTATCACA
>LD689102.1:150478-161967 GCA_003118335.3 Papilio memnon
TTACAGCATATTTTTGAATAATTCTTTCTTTAATAAAAAGCCCTACACTTACGTCACGCTTTAGTCTATGCATTTTCACACCATTAAACTTAGGGGGTAAATGTTTTGGATAAAACCCTAATGTGGGAAAGATACCATAAGTTGCTGCCCACATCAAGGAAACAAGATTGCCATAGTAAGGTAATTGGTATTTTGACATTTGAAATTGAGAATTTTACAAACGTAAACAATAAAATAAAGTTTTTTATAATTTCACGCGGATGAAGCCGCAAGGGAATAGCTAGACATATTATAAAGAGGAAAGATTTGTATTTTTGTATGTATTGAAATAACTCAAAAACTACTGGGCCGATTGTACTTTCTTAAAAATCTACGTTATCAGTGAGTAATACGCTATGTTTTTTTTTAATTTAACGCGGGCGAAGTCGCGGGCTAGTGTTATATATTTAAATACTTTGAATTACGCTAAATAGGTTTCGATTTTCATTTACATGTAAATGAGAATATTTGCACCTTTGAAAACGTAAAGAGCCAAGTATTAGAATATTTTCACTTTGATGGAATAAGGTCGAGGTAAGGTTAGATCGCGGTACACGGAGAGGAAAACTTTACTAACATTATTGAAACACTCTTAGGACTACAAAGTTAAGTTAAGTAAGCTGAAATATCTATGCTTCTAAGGCTCCAAATCTCAACCAAAAAACCCATCTTCAATAAATATATCTTGTAAGAAATGTAGTTGGAATACTTTATTCAACAAACTTGACAAATATGCCTCTGAAACATATCTGGTCAGTAGTCAATCTATATCTATACTATCTATATACTTATACTAAAATAATATAATAAAGCGTAAACACACACTTTGTTTCCTAAGATGTCAGCAATTACAGCATATTTTGGATAATTCTATTATTAATAAAAAGCCCCACACTTACGTCACGCTTTAGGCTGTATATTTTCACGCCGTTAAACTTAAGGGGTAAAAATTTTGGATAAAAACCCTAATGTGGGAAAGAGACCATAAGTTGCTGCCAACATCAAGGAAGCAATATAGCCATGGCTTGTCATCATGTCATGTCATTTTGGCATTTGCAATTGATAATTTGACAAATGTAGGTAAACAATGAAATATAGTTTTTATAATTTCACACGGATGAAGCCGCATGGGAACAGCTAGTAGTTATAATAGACTAATTTGACGTTAAATGATAGAATCTTAATGATAATGAATTAACGACATTAAAAAGTTAAAGAAAGCTTTCTTTCTCCCTCTGGCATTATGGTATTATGACTTATGCTGGGCACATATTTTCTCACATTAATTTAATTACCTAAGCCATAAATTGGCACACAGAAGGTGCAAAATGTATCCAATTAATTTAGACTAGGCAAGCGGCAGCCGGGTGTTGTATAGCTCAAAGGTAGATTTGAAAATTCCTTAATGCAAATTGCCTCCATTAGGTAATTATTTAGGTTGTTTGTTTAGGCGAGTTTATTAAATTCTTTAACGCGAGGCCTGACATCTTAGTTTGGTTAAGTATATGAATATTTTATTGTTCTTTCTCTATATTAATTTAATTGTGGTTGTTAAAAGAAAAATTACTAAGATATAAGCCCTTAAGCCTGAAGGTTAGAGATTACGGATTTCTCTTATGCACGATCCTTTCGCTTCGAATTGTCGTACAGCAAATAGTATGAACTAGAAGGTAAATATCGCTGCAAAGTTTTTATGGTAAGGGTTTTATAGCTGCGCCCGGGCTCGCAAAGTTGTAAAATTTTACATTACGTTTTGTATAAATCCTATTCTATATCGGTTTTTGAAGCACCACCAATTTAAAACGGATTTGTTAATACGAATGTATAATATTGTATTTGTTGGAGTAATTTCACTTCGTGTTTTTTTGATGCGATATATAAATTTTATCTGTATCAATATTTTTTTTATGTCTCTTACATGTGAGTAATGCGTTTAAGGTTGTGTCAGTTTGTTTGATGCAACTCACGTATTTTTTATTTTCATATAATAAGGTGGCAAACGAGCAAAAGCGGCCACCTAAATCCGCCGAAATGGCGAAGCGACCGCTGCCCATAGACATCCGCAATTGCAGATGCGTTGCCTACCCCAAATCGACGGAGGAGGAGACGCACATAAAGAGGATATTTTCCCTTGCTATGCGTCTCCTCCACCGTAAAATCCACTTTTCCTTATAAGAAAAGGGTGGAACTGGAAAGGGACTAAACTTGGGCCTCCAGCAACACACTCATCAGACGAAACGCGGAATTGCTTCCACTTCACGCCTGTCTTCTTTGTGGTTGTGGTATTGCACCGGGCGAGCCGACCCATTCGTGCTAACATGTTAAAGCGGCCTCCACCACTGTAAAAACGTATTTTTACTTTAAGAATGTTTGCTCATACCATTCTTATCACTATTTAAACATGGCATTAATTTGACGTATACAATTTTGAGACGTGTTTTCTTACACAACAATCGAATCAACTTTAGCCTGTGCTAGTTGGATCGAGTTCTTGTGGGCCTTCCAAAGTTCTGATCATGCCTAGGGAATGGTTGTTTGAAATTTCGACATCGTTTGTTTGCAATGGAAGGAGATTATACGCAAAATTCTTTTGTCGTAGACGACGGAGAGGGCCAACTTTGTACGCCGTTACTGAAGTTTGAAAATTCTTCCACATTTTTATTTCATTTTTTGTACTTATTAAAACCCTCTACAGACTTCTACCACAAAATGCGTAACCATGTTTTTCTACTACTAATTTTATTGTCATTAAGATTATGACTATGACAAGAATTTCTTTTTAAACGTTTCAAACGTACCATACGATAGGAAACCGAAAATATACGCTTTATAATTTTTACAATTACTATGCGCATAAGATTACATTAAAATTGAGACTCATTTTTGATACATGATAAAATCGTCATATAAATTCACGTTCACAATTTACTATGCGCCAGCATCCCTTTTTAACCACGTAAGCGCACTTCCATAGCTGCAGTTCCTACTTCATTTTTTTGTTTTTAATTTAAAATTGTTGTCAAGTTGTACAAACTGTAGACGTACTCGCTTTCAAAACTTCAGGTGGTTATTTTCAAAGGAAACTTACGTGTTTTTGGAACATGTGTTCACTGTATATTTATTTTGTTCAGTATTTACATTAAATGATAACGTTAACTAGCTCCGACTATAAGCACGTACCAACATTTCAGCACAACAAGTGCACACTTATCTACCAACCTTTAACAAAAGGCGTAGTCATTCTACGTGTTGAAAAAGTCCCACTCAGTCGCTATCAAATAGCGGAAATTCCTTTCTGTATTTCCGTTACATTTCCTTTCAAGTAAACATTTTAGTCGGGTTCTTTCTCAATGGAATGTGAGTATTAAGGAAGTTAAATGACCCCAAGAAGGCCTTTCTCTCGTGATATCATACCCTTGTCAATTTCGAGTACCCTCCGAAATAGTGTTTCTATATTTGTTACCCTTGATGCGCAGATTTGATATAGTACTTTTGTATAGTTTGATAAAGGAAATGGACATAAATTATTTTACTATAACATTATATACTAGCTGTTCCCTTGCGGCTTCATCCGCGTGAAATTATAAAAACTTTATTTTATTGTTTACATTTGTCAAATTCTCAATTGCAAATGTCAAAATGACAATGAATATTAGGTCAGATTTCGTGATTGATTTTTTTTAGGTTCTGGTTGATATGCATTACAGAATTTATATTTTGTGTTACAATTTGCACGTGTATTAACTTCTTTACCGCATTACAAAAATAATTATAAAGGTATCCAAAATGTAATCTCTTTCTGGCGGAATCAATCAAATTTGGATGAATCGGTTGCTCCCTGGCTCGCTCCATTCTAACGAATGGGACCGCTGGCCGAAGATCGCCACGTGTTAATTGATAACCGATTCAATATGTCGCAGATGCTACGAAATGAAATTGCTATCCACCACCGTCCTAAAAAGATGACCTACTGTGCCGGGTGCACACGGTGCTTGCGTTATATTTACTTAACGACTTGTGTTTTTATTATTCCCTTTTTTAAAATAATCTATAAATTAAGAAGCAACGACTGAATGATGATATTCCTATTATTCTGAGTTCCGATCGTCTAAGTTCAAAGTACTCTTTAAAATCGATAATACCGTTTGGGCTACAAAATGCCACGGCGAAATTTCAAAAATGTCCTACTTAGCAACCTGTGATCTTAATGTCACTTAATTGTACTAGCATAGTGATTTTTGTTCTAACCGAAGAACACAAACACACATTTTTACACTGCGGTTGTTCGCCTCAGTTACTGTAAACAAAACAATCGCATTTCTAGGAAAATGCTCTTGATGACAACATCATTATTTTGAAACACGCACCAGTTTACTTTGGCCTTGTCTTGTTTAATACATTACTATGTATGTTTGAAACAACTTATAACTTTATAATTATCAAAGTCAATTAAAGATGAAACGCTCTTTAACAATGATCGAGATCTCGTTCGTATTAAGTCGTGACGAGAAGATTATACATTGTTTAACTAAATACAAGAAGTTTTACTGTCACATAGAGAAATAAAATAATGTGTTAATCCCACGCGGACGGAGTCGCGGGCAAAAGCTAGTACAAAGTAAAACAAAAAAGGCGAAGATACTTCAAGGACGAAAACAGTATCCCACGTAATCAATCAACATTTACTCTGAAACATTCAGAAAACTTGAATCTTAACGATCTATCTCATATTAAAACACTTGACACAAACAGTTACTGACTAAACTATTAGCTGAGACAAATTTTATTACCTCCACAATTCATTAGTTGAACGTAGTGTCGCATCCTCGTAAATTTAATATTGATCCCTTACTATCGTGGCGTTCACATGGCGCTTTAGTTAATTAATAGCCTCTAGAATCATGTCACCGACTGAGGCTTTAATGAAATGTACTACGACACGTTAATGGAATTTTACGACGTAGTGTTTTATATTGTCGCTAATTTCTATCCTGGTTAACACTACATTTAATGCTTTTCTACTTTCATTTAGTTGAATGAAGTGTTTATGATTTTACACAAAATATAGTCCTAGTGCCCTATACAGTTACTGCATAATAGTGCAATGGGTTCATCGCGAGTCAGAAGTGACGCAGCCCTCCCCTACGAAGTCCTGGCGCGCGGCCAGGCTACGACGTTTGAATTGCCTCAATGACTCCATTGTTCCCCTACCCCCCAGTCTGCCTCAATCAATTCCTTTGGAACTGTCTCATTCCTATCTTATGCAAACTTCTTGATTGATAAACGTGTACACTTTATAGTTTTGTCTCAGTTGGATGGAAAGTGTCGAATAATTGATGAAAAATATTCTACTTTTCAATATTTGTAGAAAAATGTCACCGTTTCTCGTCTTTTTCTAATTTTTTTTCTAGAGTATCAACCTCAGTAACTCTTGGTAAAAACTCAACGACCTTATAATTAAAATAAACGTTTTAACTGAAGGAAATCACCGCTAAGTTTGTCACTGGCAGTCTTTTATATTCTCTTCTTCTTTGTTTTTAAATTTCCCTAGTACTCTGGTAATTACTAATTTCGTAAGTGTTAAAGTTTGATATTTGGTTAACAACGTTCAGCTCAACGTATTTTTGTGCTAAATTACCTTTAACTTCAAGTTATTTATCTGGTGAGATTAAATTAAAATAAGGCTTGACCTGCATTTTTTGCAAAATGCTTCATCGGTAGAGAAACTGTTGCGACATTATAAGCTTTAAAGTTCAGGGTGCTAGGTGTATTTTTATCTGTCTCCAGCCTTTGTGTCGTGCCTTTTTGACGTCAAACAGTCCGCAAATAGATGATGTAAAAATAAAACTGGCCTGGCCTAATTGCCTGCCCTAAGTGCGGCCACTGAAGGCTCGCAGATAAGATTCTATCGCCGTTTGAATTTGCTTTCGCCAACTTTTTGTTTTTATTTTACCGCCGTCTTGCTACCGTTTGGCTAAAGCTTGCTTTTATAGCGATAAAAATGCCAGAAGACTTAATGAGAAAACTTAATCTGTCCTGTTTTAGCTACATTGTATTGAGTTACTGGTTGCGAAACCTTAATATAATTTCACGGTGCCATCTTCGTCGTAACCTTTTAGGTGAATATTAAAAAAACAATCAGTACATTTGTATATCTGTACTCTGTAACTAGCATACGGGATTATTATTATGCTAGTGTTTCCGCCGTGGTAATCTAATTGCGGCGAAACCTGATAAGTGCAAGCGACCGGGGATTACACGAAGCAACAGCCGCGTCCGTATGACTTGATTGTACCCGACTGTACCTTGCTATTGAGACGATCTACAAACAAGCTTAGTGTATCGATACGAACTTGAGGCGCCGCAGAGTCTTGGCGACGAGATTATACAAGTTTATTGCCTACGGATATGTGTAAAGTATAGTCAGCGTTACATGTGAGTTGTCTTTTTGAGACCTTTCGAGTTGTACTTCTATCATGTTGGGGTTACTGATTAACGTTAATGACTTCAACTTGAGCTTGATTTGATTATGAGTATATTATGATATATTTCTTTTAGTATCATACTGATCAAAACTGGGATAAAACGAAATTTATAACTGGAAAATGCCCCCGTCTACATCCGCGCGGAAAATTTTTTAGATGTATGTAGCCTACGCCAAATTTCATTGAGATCCGATAAGCCTTTTTTGGAGATATGTTGTAACAATTATTCATCCATCCAAACTTACGAATTTGTAATGCTATTATGATGTCACTTATTTTAATGCCTTTAGAATAACTTTTAAGAGAGTGCAGGTGATCGCTTAACAGAACAACTTATTAAAATTATACAAAAACCTTAAAACCATTTGTTAAATTATAAAATACTTAAAAGTTCAGCGTTACGTAAAACAGGCAACGGAAAAAGGTTGGTTTAACAATTTAATGTAACGGCTGTGACTTGCCTCGCTTCGAGCAAGGAATAAATTACAGCGGAGTTCAGTGCCCCTACAAACACTAAACCCGAACACACGGGATACATCTTATCTATAAGGGTTTAGTAAACAACCACTTGCCAAACAAAACTCCATCGTCCCTGCAGAGCTTTGGACAGAAAGTGTCGCAGTTACCTGTTTCTGGAGATAAATTTTGTTAAGTTAATATGCCTATTTATGTTTTTTCACATTATTCTATATCCTAGCTATTGGCATTATACGATTTCACGTTACTTTGTCCTAAAATTTCCACACAATTACTTTTATAATGAATACTTGGAATTGCGCATGGAGGTTTTATATATCGCTTGTTTTTATTAATATGTTGGCGATCATCATTATTGTGGGGATAATATTTGGAAGCATAGCATCAATAATAATGTAATACGGTACGGAATGTTTTTACTGAGTACGGTTTTGTTATTCGTACAGCAAGGGTCTGGAATGAATTACCCTCGTCAGTATTTTCATTTGAACGCATTTTGGGTTATGTCGTACGTAATTTGAAAAGGCATCTATCTTAAATTTACTTTCTACTTAATCTAGGATCAACTCAAATTTATAACATAGCTTTAGCAATATTAAAAAAAACTAGTACTCACAAATAAATACGTAACAGCAGTTGAATTTTAAATTTTTTGACATGATGTTACACGAAACAAAACTAAAATTAATCTGGGTCAAAGAAAGGCTTAGTTCATATTAATTAGCTACTCCGAACAGTGTTACTTTAAGCCCATCAACATCGATACAAGGTTTTGATTTTAGAGCACTGGTTTGGAGAGAGTGTAAATAAAACGTTAAATTTTTCACACTGTCGATGTGTTTGTATAAAACAGCCAGCACGTTCATTGTGTAACTAACTAAATGTACTTCTGGTGTCGGTTTCCACTGCAATAAATGCATATAGGCATCCCTATTATTCTCCTTGAAAGAACAGAGACATGTTTTAATACAAAAGCAGTGGAATTTTACGAGGCTATGTGTTCGCAAAATTTCTCTAAACATATCTCATCTCATTCACCGTTGAGACGTCGTTTACGTTAAAGTTCTATAAGTTACATCATGAATACGCTGTCTAAATTATGAAACGAAATGCCTCGGATCCCTTCTGCTTTCGTTATACATAGTAATAATCCGAAAGCTCTCGAATTCCTGGAATTCTAAAAGCCTACGAACAAAGTCGCAGGAATAGTTTGCGAAACTTTTATTCCACCGGTTAAGTATATGTATAAATAGTGAAAGGAGGTATTCTTGAGTAGGGCTCATTTCGCATTCTGAGCGGCGTGCATGTTCCAGCGTACTCACGAATATGTGCTTGAATATACGCTTAATGCAATTTTAATAAGGCTGCAAACAAAGCCGAGAAGCGTCTTACTATCTTGATATCAGAATATCTTAATCTGGTGTTACGATGATTGATGTAGTCAGAGAAATTTATCTCACATAGTCTTTATTCTATACAATGCGTATGCAACAATATCAACTTAGACTATATAATTATGATATCTTATTGGTAGGGGTTGCTTTTGTTAAAGGTTTTAATTAATGTATTTTAAAGCTATAGGGATTATTTAGAGTGATTTATTAAATGTCATGACTTGCCACTTCTATCGGGGTGATATCAATGTTACGGTTTCCGTTTCAAGGGGCGTTGTACGTTGTACGTGTCCTTGTTTCAGACTGGCCCCTCTGCCTCGTCGCGAGCTGCGCTCGTCGGCGAGGATGACATCGTTAAGGTTTATTTGTGTCAACGAGGACAAATTTATAGTAATGACATATCGTAAATTCGACGAACCGTGACTTTTAACACTTTGAAATTATTCATACAGATATTTATTATTTAGATCAGTGATTATCGACTTTTTTTAATATTCATTATATACGAGTCCATAAGTGTTCTTTCGAATGCATCTTAAGTTTTTCGTAACAGATGTGTGAAGTCAAGCGAGTAATTATTCAACCAATGTTCAACAAAATTGTGTTTGTTTATGAAGTACTTGTTTTCTTTTGAAGGCGCGAAGTAATGGAAACAATCTGACAGTCAGTGTTCCTTCCGGTAAAGTCGTTAAAGCGGCGGAGGAACAGAGGGAAATGAGGCTAACTAGCGAAGAGACCGGAGCGGTTGCGGACCGCCATTGTTGGAGTTTAGTAGATTTCGGTACTGTGGTACTGGCGCCCTTTCGCGTTATTAATGTACATTTTCATTCTGCAGGACGTACAATTTTCTAATAAAAAACAAGACAGCTATGGAAATGTATTAATAAGATAATAAGTAAGCTTAGGTTACTTTCATACATATCCTTACTAACTACAAATAAATGTATTACCAAAGTTAGGTCTCTCTCTGCTATTAATTTTTTTTTCACAAAAAAAGTTATCCATTTTCCGTTTATTCCCGTTTGCATCGAGCTGGTAACAACAAAGCTTACCCTCGACAGCTGAATGCAGCTTTGTACAGCTTTGTGTGTCGTATTCCTGCTTAGTGCTTTCAAAACCCGAGCACGAGGCAAGCCTTTCCTACTGCGTTCCTTTCCGTTTGCGTCATTTTTATGTCGAAGAGACTAACACAATAAAGTTTTTATTTTTGTACTTTTATTACATTATAACATTATGATATCGGATATAAGTAATAAATACGTTATCCTCAGCCATGATTGGCAAAACAAACAAATTACTCGCACCATAAAATCTTATATCTGCTAAATTAAACAATTGTTGATGATCAAACAGTCTCAATGAAGAATAAAAAAAAGTATGTATTGATAAGTGAATCCTTCAAATATTACGTATTATTTTTCCAGTACATACAGTCGTTGTTATTGTAGAGTCGACGTGACTTCCAATTTGTCTGTAACGATTTTATTTATACTGCAGTGACTCCCCTCGTGCCACATGCTACTGTCTTGATGAGGTGATACAAGACAAATAACGTGTGTTCTAACATACTATACTTTCTTTACTCCATGAGTCTGGTTGGGATGGAAATCGAATGATTCTGAAGTATAAACCCGAGGTCTGATTATTTTTTGAGAATCGAATGATTGACTTCTAATATAAATAATCCTCGTTTTGATATGGAAAACCTAAGCCAGCATGAATAAAACATTCGTAAACATATATGTTCGTATATGGTGATGACAGTTAGCGAGTACGCGTTCGTCCGGGGTCACGGCACCAATGGATCCTAAAGAGGAAGCGAGCTAATCGGTTCCACTCCTGATTGGACAGCCGCGGTCCTTATCGATTCCATTTAGATTACATTCACTTACATTCCGGATGTCTAGCCGTTACGTAAAGGACGGCTCGAGTGTTATGTAACTACTATCTGTAGGTAGCAGGGATTGATATGCAGTACGGTATTGCTGTATTCTAGCGGTCATCTCCGATTAGTCGATTTATGCGATTGTAATATTCCAATGGTTGAGATGTTTTGTTCAATTGTTACGCGCATTTATGTAATTTATTGCTAAAATGCTTAATACTCTACGTTTACTGAAGTTAATATACAAATGATACCGTGAAAATTGTTATAAAATCATACATTGGTGTATCGTGATTTTATAAAGTTCTATTCGATAACTTCTGGTATTGACTGTTGTTTTGATATACTTCTACAATACAATGTAAGGAATATGCTATTAGATTGTAAATTCAATTTATTTTATTCATATTTTGTTCATGTTTTGTTGTTTCTTCCCACGTTATTCAAGGCGTTCCATATTTTTCTTCTTGTTTGTTGGTTCTACGTCTGGCCTGGTTTAACTTTAGTAGCAATGTTTAACAATCTGGAAGTTTGGGATCTTCTATATTACTTGTAAAGTTGCACAACAATTAGTCTTTGGATAAATTGCTAAGTTTCTTCAATAGCAGATTCAAATAATAGAGTAAGAATATGTATGTATATCTTATGCATTGACGCATATTTGAATTAGTCTCATTATTTTCAGACAGGAGACAGATATGCTTTTGTATAAATTCTTTGGAAGTAGAAACTTACCGTTATAGGCATTGTTTTCGTTTTTGTTGTAGTGCAAGTATGTAGTCAATGAAGAATGAATATGTGCTGGAATGTATCAATAATATATGTAATATGTAATTTTTGTTTATAAAATATCACGATAACGCATAACTAATGCTAAAGTGTAACGAAATAACTGCTTATCGTACAGCGTATATGGAAGAACGACTATAGTATCTTTAACAGGCTTTATGCGTTGAGTTTGTTTTAATCTGAACTCTCAAAAATAAGTAAGTTTTTTCGCCTTTGCCGTAACTTTTGTGTCGTTAGCAGTAAGCTTTTTTTATACTATAAGGCGGCAAACGAGCAAGCGGCCACCTAAATCTGCCGAAATGACGAAGCGACCATTGCCCATAGACATCCGCAAATGCAGATGTGTTACCTACCCTAAATCGACGGAGGAGGAGACACACATAAAGATGATATTTCCCCTTCCTATGCGTCTCCTCCACC
>LD689102.1:162479-183988 GCA_003118335.3 Papilio memnon
TACAAAATATTTTATCAAAATAAGAATTTGAAAGCCGTCCTTTTATTTGGTGTAACTTTGGCGGCGCAGATTTTTTACGTAAACTCTACGAAAACCGGGGCGTGAACTGTGAAGTGGTAAAAGAGCCTCTACGGTACCTTCAATGTTTCCTTGTCGGAAATTTTTATTCCAAGAGCCTTTTTAACTAGGGCACGGTGCGCGGTAGGCGGCACTTTAATTATTTTGCTCCCATAATCATTAAACTGAATGTAATTGTGAATTATGAGACTTAACTTGTTTGACATGGTTTTAATGTTAAGGTATGCCTTGGTCTCTTAATTAATTAGACAGACAACTGCCTCACTCAGAGTCTAAGTGGACGTTTAGTATAACAAATCTGCACTAAAGATTTTCCTTACCGTTTAATGACTCTGAGAACTGCAAGATAATTAAATGACTTTAACTTAAAGTGAGTAGTTTATTTAATTATCCGTTAAGGTCGAATGATAATCTGAGCGAAGTCATGCAATTTTGATGCGAAACTGTTATTGATCTTATTTCCCTATAGAATTTAAGTGCCACTCCTTTATTGAGGGCCTCTATGGTCGTACGTGGCTTATGAATAGACTGTCGTTACTAAACAATGAATATGCTTTTTGACGTCGTAAATTAACACGTTAAGTGCCACGACTTGTTGTGAGATCACGTGAAAATCGTAGTGCCATTGAACGTGTTATTTCGAATTTGGCAAATTACAGTTTAATATTGATTTATAAGGAGTTTCCCCTTTTTATTTTACGTGTAGTTTAGGAACTGTCTCACTAATAAAAAAAACAGTTTCTCAAGAGAGACCTAAAAGAACTGATATATGGCGGGTATGTAGGTCTTGCAAACGAGCCGATCTTGTATGAATAGAAAGCACTTGTACAAAATTGCGAACGTCAATCCATTAGTTGCCGCCCTCGGCGCCAATTTGCCAAGATGAAGCTCTTTCCATCTATATATACACTGCTTGACCTATTTTAAATTACATCTTGAAGTTCAGTTCACTTTGAAAAGAGGGAAATGTCAATAAACTTAATTGCTTAATGCCTTCAATGAACATTCATTTGACGTCTCGTAATAACACTAGAAATGAAATTGTTTGTGTAATTATCTTAAACTAGATGTTGCTCGCGACTTCGCCCTCATGAAATTAAAAAATAATACAAAATTTAACTTATGTTACTCGCAGATAAATTACCTTTCTAATGGTGAAAGAATTATTGAAATCGGCCCAGTAGTTTTAGCATGAATCATATATGGTACATACATAAATACAAATCTTTCCTCTTTGTAATATTATTATAGACTAGGTTTCGCCCGCGACTCCGTCCGCGTCGGATTAAAAGAAAAGTGTGTAGCCTATGTGTTCTTCCAGACGATCCTCTACATCTATACCAAATTTCATCGAAATCGGTTCAGTCGTTTAGGTTACAAACTCTAACAAACACCCATCTATCCATCCATCCATCCATCTAAACTTTTGCATATATAATATTAGTAAGAGTAAGAGTCCCATTAGTAAGATATAATAGGTTGTATGTAGTTTGTGCTTTTGTGTGTTACAGTCGAAAGCGTTAGGCAGAGTTCTGTTCGATCAAGTGTGTCGACAACTACACCTACTGGAAGCCGACTACTTTGGCCTGGAGTACCAGGACTGCAGCGGTACGAAGGTATGCCCAATATAGCAATCTTATTTATACAGATGTATGAATTTCTGGTACTAGTAGGTACTCTAAATCTACCAGAGCGGAGAATTAAAACCCTCGATATTCAAGACGCTTTAATTAAATTTCACAACCTATAAATTCGTTCAGGTGTGCTTACGGCAGATTTTAGTTTCTATTAATATGAAGTTATATTTATAAGGAAAATAGTGTAGTATGTTTATTTATTTGTTAGTACAATACATCGTTTCAATTACAAATTGTTTTATTTTTCAATTTGTAGTTATTACTGTGTACGACTTTTGGCTATTAGTTCTGGGTGAATATTATATGATACGCTATGTGATAATCCTCTGTTCTAGTACTGGCTTGACGTCGAGAAGGCGATGTGCCGTCAAGTAGGACTGTCTCTATTGGAGCCGACGCTGCGCTTCTGCGTCAAGTTCTATACCCCGGACCCCGCGCGGCTTGAAGAGGAGTTCACGCGGTACCTCTTCTGTCTGCAAGTTAAACGCGACCTCGCCGCTGGAGAGATACAGTGCAATGAGAACACGGCAGCATTAATGGCCAGTTACATCGTACAAGGTATGTACAAAAGACTTTGAGTACAGTATGATTATGGACCAGAGGGTCCGCGGTTGTATCGAACTTCCCTTCGTTCTTCATTAGTATTGTTCTTTTAGGCTATCTTTAACACTGCGGTTCTTTAGTGTCATTATCAACTAGCCCTTATCACTTACGGAGGGTCGGCACAGTATGTGCTGCTCTTCCATACATTTCTATCAGCCGTCATATCTGAATCCACTCCCTTCTTAAGCATATCCTCTTTCACACAATCCATCCATACTTTCTTCGGTCTTCCTCTTCCTTTGTAGCCATCCACATTAATTCTTAATACTTTCTAGTTTATGTCCACCTGCGGTTCTTTACTGTATTGACTTTAATTTATTTGGTATACATTCTTCTAATTCAATTAGTGTCTGCATGTAGTTCAACATAATTAATCTATAGGTAATACACAAATCACAGTAGTGATTTGATTTTATATTCGCTAGTATTGTAGAACAAAAGTTTAAAAGATATATGCATGTCTCCGCTCTTTTCAGTGGAGTCTGCTCTAGTTATGCTCAGTTATTTTCCATACATCTAAATGTCAAAACAGAACACTTCGCCAGACGCATTTGTATGAGTTTCCAAGTTTTATTTTTTCCATCAATAACTGTCGATTTCTTCATGCCGATGATATGTCAAGTTGATTCAATGTTTATAAAATTGATTTGTGTACATATATTGGTTTTAAATGTAATTTATGGTAAACAAGATGAAATTAAGCGCATAACTTGGGTGCCAGACGAGGTTTTACCTCACTTATAACATATTTACGAAGGTATGAGCGGCGAGTTCGCTCACGTATGCACATAGAATTGCGGCAGCAGTTCCCGCCGCACATTTCATATTAATACATTATTGTATTAAATCTGAACTATGACGTCACGAATCTGTTTGATGTTTATTTAAAACTGGTGGCTTAAATATTATTTAAACTCAACTCGGATTTATCAATCAAGACAATAGTTTCATCCATACTGTTATTATTCTAAATGTTTTACGAATTGAGTAATAACTATAACAAGTGTATTTCGATTTTATTACACAGGACTTGGATACGATTCTGTTTATGCATATATATTAAAGTATTAATGCCTTGCGTTTAAACCTGAATATCTATACTAATATAATAAAGCGTAAACACACACTTCTTTGTTGCCAAAGATGTCAGCAATTACACCATATTTTTGAATAATTCTTTTATTAATAAAAAGCCCTACACTTACGTCACGCTTTAGGCTATATATTTTTACGCCATTAAACTTAGGGGGTAAATATTTTGGACAAAAACCCTAATGTAAACATCAAGGAAGCAAGATTGCCATGGTTTGTCATCATGTCATGTCATTTTGACATTGCCAATTGAAAATTTGACAAATGTAGGTAAACAATGATATAAATTTTTTATAATTTCACGCAGATGAAGCCGCAAGGGGACAGCTAGTTACAAATAAAAGGAAATTTACCTCAATGATTTCACAAAATATCAAAAAATATGGTCTGATTGCAGCCATCTTAGACTGGATGTTTCTCTGTTGACTTAAGCGATGATTTAAAGCAAGATGTAAATGTTAATTTTTGTATGTCTGTGTTGCAGCGGAGTGCGGTGACTTCGTGCCGGAGGACTATCCCGACCACACGTACCTCAGCGGGTATAAATTCTTCCCCGGACAGGATCCGGAGTCCGAGCGCCGGATAATGGAGAATCATAAAAAACACATGTAAGTTTAGTCCATAATAACATTGCTGCATTACAAATGTTATGCCTAGAAATAGTAAAAATTAGAGAATAATGTATTCTAGTTGTTTTTTGTGTAAGGTCATGAGGAAACTTTGAGATTAAGGTTACTTTTTAATCATCGGATTTGTCATATTAGAGAAATAATAATATCTGTACAAAGCGATAGCTATTTTAGTTTAGCCGATTAGGTGCAAGACTAATGTATAATAATTCTTTTTTTGCAGAGGTCAAAGTCCGGCGGAGGCGGATCTCAATCTGTTAGAAACCGCAAGAAGATGTGAGCTTTATGGTATGTAAATTATGAAATCAAACAATATGGCAGTCATCTACTAATGTGCCATCATATACATTTTAACCATAAATAATGCGATGTTTGTCAGGTATAAAAATGCACCCTGCGAAGGACCACGAGGGCGTGCCGCTGAACCTGGCGGTGGCTCACATGGGCATCGTCGTCTTCCAGAACTTCACCAAGATTAACACCTTCAGCTGGGCCAAGATCAGGAAGATATCCTTCAAGAGGAAAAAGTTTCTCATCAAGTTGCATCCAGAGGGTTATGTGAGTTATCAACAAAAACGAAAGAGAAAATGTTCCGGCGCCTTGATTCGCTAAAGTAGCGAAGTGACCTCTACTTTAGCTAGTCAATTGATACAACACATAGAAGGAGGAAATTCCCCCTATTCCCCCCCCTTCTCTACCATCTATACTAATATTATAAAGAGGAAAGATTTGTATTTTCGGATTTTTGTATGTATTGAAATAACTCAAAAATTACTGGGCCGATTACAACAATTCTTTTACCATTTAAAAGCTACGTTATCGTCGAGTAACATAGGCTATATTTTTTAATTTCACATTGACGAAGTGGAGCAACAGCTAGTCATTGTATATTACCAGGGTCACTACCGTGACGTGGTGGAGTTCTTCTTCGAGGGCCGCAACGAGTGCAAGAACCTGTGGAAGAAGTGTGTGGAGAACCACGGCTTCTTCCGCTGCACCAGCGTGCCGCACCCGCCGCGACACAAGCCGCGCGTCATGTCGAGGGGATCATCGTTCAGGTGATGTTTAGCCCCGGTTTTGTCACTAACGCCCTGGACGAGATTCTAGGGAGATCATAATCATCATCACCACTATACGTCCCCACTGAGCTTACCCTAAGTTAGTGTGACTAGACCTTTCTGAAGAGATCTACGGCTGTAGAGATATACGGCGTCCATTAATTGCAAAACCCATACAAAAAGAGGCCTGCACCCCTTAATGTTTGGTGCATGGGGCTATCGCCCCATCTCGACCAACCCTAACTCTGGTGATATTAACTGACCATCACTTTTATATGTATTACCTCCCATCTCATTTATTCTATGGAAAATATTGGGTAAGGTTTATGTTTATGTCCAACATTGGACAGATAAAGGTTGGTGATGATCTCATTTGTCGTTAGTCATTTTATATGTCTATACAGTTAATAAAATTGGTGTTTGTATCTAATATTAAAAAAATGCATATTTCATGAACATTAGGTATTTGCATTATTTATTGTTCAAAAAATCAAATTCTTAAATGTTTGTCTGTCTTTCTGTCTGTATTCTGATAATCTCTTGCTTACAGATATAGCGGTAAAACGCAGAAACAGATCGTGGAGTTCGTTCGCGACAACTACGTGAAGCGGCAGACGTTCCAGAGGTGAGTACTACCAGGGGAGAGGACGCTGGGTAGCGGGGAAGGGGACACACTGCATGGCTCAGACAGCTTTAGCTGCTATATAATGTATACTGTTGACAGCTTGAGATTAAATGTAAATAAAATACTTTTTCGAAAAATTTTTATTATAAAATTATAAACCTAATTTTTTTTTATATTTTTACATATGATCTCTGGCAAAAGCAAACAGGGCAAATCCAATATAGCTTATTGTATTGTGTTTTACGCGTAGATAGAGCGCTAGCTTTGATGTAGACGAAAACATCAATCAAATGTAAACTAAGACAGTAGTTGGGATTTTGAAGACAATTATTATATATAAATGAATAATTATAAATAAGCTTAATATTAAGGTGAGTTAGCATGGGCTGGGGCACTAGCTTTTGGTTTTATATTGTTGACTTTGTGTGGTACGAACGGTGGGGACAACGCGACATTGCATGCGATAAGTACCTCGTAACTTTCGCTAACACCCGGTAAGCGTGAGGCTTTTGAATAGATATCGTGTCACGACTGCCCGGTGACACGTGACGTCGGTGCCGCTGTCAGACTGTCGCGGTGACGAGCACCTGTCACCGCGACACTCCGCCTGCAACGTTGGTGACTAGCGTTCTCGAGCATGCGCTGTATTCGTTGAGACTTTCGCTTCTAAAGAGAGATACCGTTACAAAGTATCGCCCGCTGTTGCGACAACGGCGACGTGACAATCGGTCGGAGGATGGTGCGGTCGTTCAATAAGTAAATTATTAATCTGCACTTTAAATTGATACCTTGCGAAAACGCATTGAGATCGGAACTCGCTTTACCTATTGATTCTAAATAAACGTCTCTGCATACAGCGCCACGCTCGTTTGTCGTTCATTGTGACGCTTTTCAATCATTTTTAATTTCCATTAGACACGACATTATTATAAAGCTGTGTCTTTTGTTACTTTTATTAAGAGAAATAAAGTTTAAGTTAGCGTTACATTAAAACCGTATGCTCATGTAGTATAACACGGTGCGTTATTGAGATGGACGCCCTGTTGCGAAACCACAAAAGTGTCACATTCGTCATACGTGAAACCAAAAGCTGGTGCGAGTCACCATCCTCTGCCCGATGCCGCAGGTCGGGGTCGTTCCGCGCGTGGCGGCCGGGCCCGCCGCGCGCCGCGCTCAACGCGAGCGTCTCCGCGCACCCGCTGCTGCCGCTGCCGCCCGGCTCCGACGGTACGTACACGCGGACGCGACACGCCCACACGCCCACACGCCACGCCCTCATCACTCCCTCCTCTACACACGTCTCTCTCATCTAAACTCATTTCAAATACACTATAAACATTAGTTTACACTTTGCCAATCGTTCGGAAATCCTAAGCTTCTACAATTTTCACATGTTTTACTTCACCATGTAAAGTCCGCAATTTGCACCTAACATTCTATAACCACATAAAAGTTTTTATCAATACACATGTCTATATACGAGATTGCATGTCCAAAGTATCTGTAACTCTCTTTATGAACCTAGCATGAAATACAATGTGTTGTAACTGTTTTGAAGGCTCTAATCTCCATGTTAGATTTGTAGGTATTTAGTTTGTGAGAGATATTGTACTATGATCCTAGTTATTCTAAACCATTTTTGACTACCTATTTCACACTACATCCTTACAAGCGATATTTTCTTATCCAAGTATTGACTGCTTTTAAATGAACAAAGTAAATATTAAAAAATATTAAATATTTAGTAGAAACTATTTGTGTAACAAATTAGGTGGCTGGAAATCTGTTGACATGTTCACCGCAGCGCTTGCTTTATAAAATATTCAGCAATGACAATATACAAGTAAACAATTATTTATTGTATGTAAAATTAAATAAGAAAGCCTCTTATGTCGTTGTTATATGCCTCCACTATGCTTATTGCTTCTGTGTTGTCCATAAGATTATTTCTTAAAATTTGATCACTTCATAACACCAAAAGATTGTTTTCTGTGTCATAACCTTTGATTTCATACATTTAGGTTAATTATACAAGTTTGATATAATAAAATCTTTAAGTGGTAACTAGGGGAGACAGTGTTGGTTTATTATGAGAAATTAACATTTAGGTGGACATTAAAAGATTGTGAATTCGACAGGGAATGTGATAGTAATTGCTAAGTGTTTGCGCAGCGATTTCCCTGGAGTGGGACAAGCAACCTCACTACCTGGAGGCCTCGCTGATGATGAAGGGGTACAGCGCGGAGGAGGCGCGTGCGGCGGCGCAGCGCGCTCGCTCTCCCACGCGCTCCCCGCCGCGCACGCCGCCCCGCCGCCGCTCTCCCCCGCCGCTCGCAGCTACCGCCTTTGCCACCACGAGGGACAAGGTCAGTACACCCACCTACCACCACTACCACCACTTCTCGTTCTCTCTCTCCGTCTCTCTCTTTGTAAAACGTGCCTGTCATACACCGCACTTGGGTTTAAAAACATAGAAGCATTGTTACTATTTAATGATGATTTATACTTGATCTTTAGCTCATATACGCACCCGCTTAGGGGCCTCGACTTTACCCTACACTAGAGGTTGTTTATGATTATTCTTGCATATACTTAATTTAGTAATAGTTTTAAAAATCACAAATTTTACAAGTATGTGCGTTACGTTTGACTGAGTACGCACTTGCGTGTGTTGTTTCAATCACTGCTTTTTCTAGAATTGTATTAGCTCTAAGTATGAAGAGATCATATTTAAAATGTTATTGATATTAATTACATTAGGTACCCTATCTAGTACCTACTAGGGTGATGTAAAATTACAAATTATATGACATTTAGAAGCTTGTAGCGAATTTTTGTTATGTCACACATAGAAAATATCGTTTTGTTTCTCTTTCAGCTGACAAAACTGTACTGCAACCAAATAGTAAGAGCCTTGTTAAATTGGCCTCCCATCAAAATTATTTTATGTACTCGATGTCATGATGGCCCTCGCTTTTTCATTTTGTCTTGCTGTTGTCGAGTGTGGGTACATGTCTCCATTTCTAATTGTATTTTGAAGAACATACTCGTATATGGCCTGTCACCTTACTCGATGTAATGAATGCATATTTTTGTTCATTTTGCATTTATGTGTCTATATACATCGTGCGCGCTTTTGAACATTTCTAACCTGATTTTTAAACGACTGTCAGATTCTTGTAACTGTAACATTCTTCGAGATAATAGTACATTTTTATAAATATCTAATGAAGTACACAATGTTGCTATTGTCTCAAAATCATACCCGCACCTCGCGTCACGCCGCACGACCGCTTGCCCTCGCTGTCGTCTAACTCTGTGCTAACTGTTGTGCATAACCGCGCGACTCACTCTGCCACTGTACCTTGTTCCTCACCCCCAGGCTGCCCCAGAGCTGGTGACCCATGCAGAGGTCAATCATCATCCTACGGAGGATTCACCTCTGCCTCATCGGACGACGACACCGTTGGTATGTGGCTTTTAACTACATTCAACATTTCGTGCGATTGTATGTAGTAAATATAAGTATGACACGCATGAATTCTCTCGGTTATTGTCTCTGGGTAAAGTGTATAAATGAGTACAAATATTTGGACAGATTTCACCGGAGAGTTCATGGAGTCAGACGGGCCGCGAAAGTGTCCGCGCGCGCGCTCCCACTCCGCCGCCTCGTGGGCAGCGCCCGCCACCAGGTCAGAGCCGCGCGTCTTCGCCACGCACGCACACACCCACCCGCACATACACGCACACGCACACGCACACTGCCACGCGGGCTGCCGACGCCGCGCCGGGCCCTAGCCGCGACCGCCTCGACTACGAGCTGTCGCAGGCGCACATGTACTCCGCCTCCCCGCACTCCAGCCGCTCCGGCTCGCTACTGCTGGCCGACGAGGATGCCGAGCCGCCGCGCCGTATCTGGCGGCGCAGCGCCAGCTGCCGCAACCTGCGTGACTTTAGCTTCGACGAGGCGGGCCGGGCCAAGCGGCGCGCCGACACGCGCAGCCTGCTCGCCGGCCTCCACACCGGCTCGCCGCGCCGCATCGACTCTCCTGTCACGCGCTACGACGACGCGCGCACGCTCGCCTTCATCCTCGCCGAGCGCGGCTCCATTGAGTCCCAGCGGGAGCTCATCGGCCGCACCTACTCCTCCAGCTTCCCCGGCGCCATCAGCGAGCCGCGTCTCGACCTGCCCACCTTCGTACGCAGCGGCTCGCAGGACGACATCTCGCACGACAGCTACGAACTCATCGAGCGCTCCGATGACGAATACTCCGAGCATCCCAAGTACGCCCGCGTGCGTACGCGTTCCTCCGCCGTACATACGCGCTCGTGCTCGCTCGACTCCGGTAACGACTTGCCTTCCGATGACGACCAGTCGCTGTCGCATCTTTCCGAGTGCGACGCTCAGGAACAGATTAATGCTAGTGTGAAATATAAAAGCGATAATGACATACCTTTAGATCCGTTCCTTATTGACGATCCGCGTATACTTCCACGTGAAAAGTTATCTGTTAGGTCCGACGGCAGTTTTTATAAGGAAATCAAACGTGCGCTCGGTTCTCGAACTTCAAGCCAGGAGTCTAAGAGTGATATTTACGAAAAAATATCTAAAAGTAGTGCTGAATCGAGCAAAAAATCTCGTGACAGCGTTTATCATACCGATAGTAAGAAATCGCGAGAAACGTTAAAGAGCAAAAGCTCCGACAGATCGGGTTCTAGAACTTCTAGTCAGGATTCTAAGTCAGATTATTACGATTGTAAAAAGAATATCTACGAGTCCGAAGACCTCAATCTCCGACGTCGCAGTATAACGAGCATTCAGAACGCTTATATCGATCCCTTTGAACCGATTTCGCCCTCCTCCAGTCCAGAGGATTCAGGTAAAGAATTCTATGACACACAATCGACTTTCATTGGTATGGAAAAACCGGAATATAGAGAAAAAACTATTTTTGACAAATCTCATGAAGATTTAATCGCTAATCTTGCAAATTCACCTAACTTTTATCACATTCCTACTCCATATTCAACATTCCCGAGTAATAACAAGCACAAAGAACCAAGCCCTATGCATTCAGCAAGTTTGCAAAATGTAGAATTAGACCAGTACGCTCAGTATTCGGATGTTAGTCCACCAAAGAAATCTGATGAATTATCTACTGAGGAGGAAGAAATGCATCCTCATATAACGCACATTTGGCCAGAAAAAATAGCCGGTCTAGAAACTGAGATAGATAATAGAGCTGCTAAAATACATAGTTATCAGCGTCGCAGGTCTTCTGAAACTGTCTTTAGCTTTGATAAAGAAAAGATTGAATCTCTAACGCGTTCCATTAGTAAAGAAAATAATACGTCCCATCTTGTAAAGGAATCCTCTAATGAGTCGGATGTAAACGTTCGTGTGTTGCCCGCTATGGATAGCATTGAGTATGCAAAAAATAAGGCTAAAGCAGCTGCAATGCAATCTGGCACGTCGACAATACTACAGTCGGAGTTCGATAAGAATATGCGGGGCAAAGTTCATACACATCTTGTTAGGAAAGAGAATTTAAAAGAAGAACTCATGGCTAAAACTCACTTTGATGAATATAACCCTAAATTAATTTTGGAGACTAGCTCTAGTAGCCGTTTAGCTGACACTGCGGCTCCGTACACTCATCCGACTGTTGAAAGAACTAAAAGTGATCCGAACAGCTTAGCTAATAGGCCACGATTTAGTAGTGTTAACTCTCGTCGACATGTTCTGATGCACCAAAAATCAATTGACCTGACTCCTGCTGAGTCTAGTGACGAGGATTACATATTCCGTCAAATACCGAGCGCACCGCCGATCGCTACAAAACGATCGCACTTTGAGTTACCATCGGTACATCCCGACCATGTGCGCTCTCCCTTTGACTTACCGAAGAATTATTTTAAAGAGTTCGATGCGTTCAAAGCAGGCTTTAATGATAATAAAAAAATTGACGATGGTTACGATATTCCATATGTTTTACATAAACGGCATGTAATGAATGGGACAGCTCCTTCTCCATTAACAGATAAGAGGCAGCCTCCAGATATAATAACCTTGCCTCCACAAAACGGACGGCATGTAGTCACAGCACATCCCAGGTGTAAATACCATGATCACCCAAAATCACCAAGATCGCCAAAATCACCCAAGTCTCCAAAATCACCTAAATCCCCCAAATCGCCGAAATCGCCGAAATCTCCAAAATCTCCAAAATCGCCGAAATCACCAAGAACTAGCATCCAAGCTGAACATAGTTCAAAATTCTTGGAAGTTGAAAATCGAGATTTCTTATTTACGCAAAATATTGATTTATCCAAAATCGATCCTATTACTTTGGAAGTTGATAAGAGCGGTCAGTTAAAACATGTTCCGAGTCCGAAACGCGATATCAGTAAGAAGTTAGACCCTGTTTTACTTGAAACATTAAATTCAAAATTAAGCCAAATTGAAAGCGACTCTGCAACGAGTTCGAAAACTGACAGTATTAGACAGGAAACCCAATTTTCTCATGACATTAAATTTGCAATAAACGGACGAAATGTACAACAGCCACCTATATGTAAAGATCCGAAGCCATTAACAGCTGCAGAAAAATTACGGGCAGATATTAAATCAAAGTCTGAGAAAATGCCACCAAAAAGAGTGACAAAAGGGCGTGGTACTGGGAAGAAGGGAGTAGGAGGTAAAATTAAACCGAAGAATAATAACAAAATTAGGATCACTTCATTCTCTTCTGACGACGAAAGTGTCGATTCCGATGACGTTTTTGGAACAACCGAGGCTGCTCCAAAGTTAGAATTCTCACCACCACAATCGCGTAAAGAACTAGAGCCTATTTTGCAACTCGAATACGACAAGATAACGTCAGGTGCTTGGCATAGAGGTCAAACTATGAGTTCAACTGAAATAGAAGGTTCTCCACCTCAATGCCGTAAACTGGCAGAACTTGAAGCAAAATATAATCCTCAAATCCTGGATTGCACTAGTGGCAACGCTACAGAATTGAGACGCATTTCTGAACGTTCCATTTCTATACCGAGTTCCGAGGACGATGTTGGCATAAAAGCACCAGAAGTAAAACAATTAAGTAAGGAAAGTTCTACTTGGGAGTACAATGAGAATATTCCTTCGCCTATATTAGAGAGCACTGAATTTCTTAAATCAGATGATGAACATTTAGCTGATATGGAAATACAAAAAGTTACTGGCATTCGAACACAGTCAGAAGAGAAAGGCGAAATTAGTCAACCAGATAAAAAAGATTTTTCCAAATTGGACGTTAAGAAAAGTTTACGTGATGAATTAATATCACCTATGTTACGCAAAACTGGAGGTACTCCGATACTTTTTGCCCATGCAAGATTAAATTTATCAGAAGGTTCTGTCTTCTCGCTCCAACGTCAAAAGGCCACGCAAGACTCTCCAACAGCTAGTAGGCGGGCAAAAAGCTTAGATACACCTGTTATACAATTACACAGGCTTCCACCAATGAATGCGTTTTCATCTAAGGATGATACGGTAGAAGATGAAAACGAGGAAGCTATCATAATGGAAGAAAAACCACTCACAGACGATAGGACAAAAAGTATTAAGAAGGATGCAATCGATAAAATTGAAGAAGTAGAAGAGGACCAATCAGTTGAAACACCCCCTGAAGTCAAATCTGTTTTAATTGACAGTGAGGAATTGAAACTTTTAGACGATCTTGTGGAGCAAAGGCGTCCTAGATCCTTTAAACGACGATATGACTTAACTAAGATAAAATCTCAGGCTAAATCACCGTCGCGATCGCCAATGAATAGGTCGCCATTGTCTCGCTCGCCAATCTCCAAGTCCCCATCCAGGTCACCGACTTCGTCTCTTAATTCTCCAAGAGGGAGTATTAGAAAACTGTCAGATTTAAGTGAAGACCAAATTGTGCCAGATATTGAAAGAATTAAACGTAAAGATAAGAAGAAACTAACTTTAAAGACGAAACCAGAAGATAAACAGAAAATAACCAGTAAACTTAATAAAGGTGGGTCGCTTGATACAAATGCAACCAAAGTGAAAGCTTTGCAAACACAAAAGTCATTACCGTCATCACTTAAAGAACGTCCAGATTTCTTGACTGTACCGCCCTTAGACATTACACGCGCTAAAAGCCAAGAACTCGATCAAGTTATGAAAAAAGTGTCTAAAGAGAAATCTAAATCGCTGGAGAGAATGGAAGTAAAACGAAGTGGTAGTAAAGAAAAAGAACGAACTAAGTCACAGGAAGAGAGCGACTCCGAAATTGCCAAGCGTAAAGAAAAACAACAGATGTTATTTGAAGCTGCTTTGAAACAAACAAAAACGCTTATAAGTCCTGTCAAAGATACAATGCCACCGTTTCCGCCACCAGAAGATAAAATATTGGTCAAAACTGAAGGCGATAAAATTATTATTGAGACAAAGATTAGCAGCAAAGCTGAAGATCACGTTTTTATTGCCAAGTCACCCAAAAAGCTTGACAATAAATTGGGAGGCAAAATTAGCAGGAGTTTTGAAGATCAAAAAACAACTAAAGACAGTGACGGTAAATTAAACAAAAGCATGGATGATAAGTCCAGTCAATCTTTAGAAGACAAATTTGATGACGTTGCGGCACTACAAAAATCACCAAAGACTTTATCAAAGAAGCAAGAAATAAAACAACTGATTGAGGGCAAAGTGGTATATCAGAAATCTCACCCTAGCGTGAAATCCAAAAGCTTAGATCGTAAAGAAGAAGCCCACCTTGAAGCCAAGATTAAATCGAAAAGCTTGGACAGAAATTACGTGACCCCACCGTCTGCAACAATGGAAGGAAGTTCGAATAAAAATTTTAAACAAGAAGTAGTAACTGTTGATGTTCATTCTAATGTCAAGGATGAGTCAGAAGTAAGTGCAAAAGAGCAAGAAAATAAAGAAGTTTCTCCTTCTCACAGTTATAAAGAAAGAACTGAAGACGACTCATCAATAGAATGGATGACGAATTCTCAACATACAATTATAGAAAATGACACTCAAACTATAATCATGGAGCGGAGAAAAATAGACATATATAACAAACAACGACAAAGTGAAATTCAAGAGAGTAAGAGCAACCAAGACGTTCATAGTTTGTTAGAAGAGAAAAAACACGAAGTACAACGCTTAACAAGTGAAGAGGAATCTCTTACAGAAGTGAGTGAATTAAAAGTATCAGATGAAAGTAATATGTTAGGTTTTTCTTTACCATACATTGATGCCGATAGTTCGTCAGACCAAGATCAGGTTTCGAGAAAGGAGAGAAAAACTAAATTGTATCGTGGTAGAAGCGATGACACTGGATCGTGGATTACTGTTGACTATGAGGAGTATACTGCAGATACAGAGCTCCCGCTCTCTGATACAAGTAATAGAACGAGTAGAAGTAAGAAAACTCTAGATGCACAGAGTACGTTTGAAGAATCATCTGCGAGTCTAGTAGAGTTTTTGAAACACGAATCTATGTCTCAGCTGTGTTCGGAATCTGAAAATGACCGGGACATTAAGGTAAAAAAAGAGCCTTCAAAATCTATGGATTTAAATCTTAAGTTTAAAAATAAAAACAAAATAATTGTAACTCCACCTCAAGAGAACAGTCCCACTATAGAAAATTTACCGTTTATTGATGCTAGCACGTCAAGATCTATACAAAAGTCGGAGTCAGGTGAACAAACTGGTAGCTCGGGCAGTGCAAACGACATTTCGCCTACTGAACATAAAAACGACCAAAAAACACTTTTATCCGCTAAGTCTCGACGCAGTGAACTACTTAAGTTAAGTGCAGAGCGATCGAGAAGTTCTGAATCTACTTCTTGGACGAGTATTGAAAAAGATGTGAGTCCATCAAGCGCTAATATTAAAGGAAGCTCTATAGACGATGAATCAAGTGTTAGTTGTTCGATTGCTAGACCTTTAGGTATTTCACAGGATATCGAAAAATTAAATAAAAAGGATAGGGAATGCCTCGAAGAACTAAAACAGGCCATGGAATACGGAGAAGAGCATTTAGTTTCCCACCACACATTATCGAGCGATCATTCCAAGTCTAATTCAAAATCTCCTTCCCCAATTCCGGAGTTAGGACGTATCGAAAGCCCACGCAGCCCATCCAAATTAGGCACGAGAAAGTCCCCTACACCGACCTTAGAAAAACAAGGTCCAGTAGACTCTCTTAAAGGACCTACAGATTCGGAATCTAGCTCTGAAAGTATTGATCGCACAGTAGAACAGTTATCTAAACCAAACATACGGAAGAGTGGCTTAGAAAAAATTGGTAAATGTGTTATTGAAGAATCAGAGTCTAGTCAATCTGCAGCTTCTAAAGCATCAGATATACGTAAAGACCTCGAAAAAACCGTCAAAAAAACAAAAATAGCTATAACTATATCACAAGAAGATCAAAATACTACAATAGATTTCGACGATGATGGTAATGTAATCACGTCTTCGTTCGAAAGAGAAATGATGAAGAAAAGAGCTTTGAAAGACACTGATCAAAAGAGCTCTTCTAAGTCAAGTATCGACACCACGACTACTACTACACCTTCAAAGGGATCCCTTAGTGTAGATGATTCATCATCGAGAAGAAAGATAAGACTTGATGAACAGAAAAGTTCATCTAAATCTAGCATGGATTCAAGAGGGTCACTCAGTGTCGAGTCTAGAGGTTCATTTGAAACTACTGAGTCAACTTCTGGCTCCTTAGGGGAAGCTTATCGTCGAGGAGAAGAGCTTAAACCAACTTGGAGACCCTTCTTTGGCGCATCAGGAAGTGAAAACAGTACTAGTATTGAGGAAGCTTGGATCCCTCAAGATCACGAAGGCTATGAAAGCCTTACAGTAAATAAGGATGTATTCGAGTACAACAATCAGAGACTTCTAGATGACTTTCAAACATTTTCAAAAAATCCACCTTTATCTGCAAATACGTCCAAAGATTCAACAGAAGCAGACTTTACAGACGACCTTAATGATTTCCCCGTGAATTTCTTGTACCCGGCTACATCTTCAGCATCTACAGATGTAGTAATCGGATATGGTCAAAATTTTGGCCGTACATTGTCTCGTATATCAGAACGAAGTACTGCATCTGAAAAAACTAGCGCTGACGAAGATTCGACAAAAGCATGCTCTCGATCTGAAAGTATTAACGAAGAATCATTAAATTCTAGTGACCATCAAGCTAGTCTCAGTTCAGATCCACCAAGCAATGCTAACGTCGCGTACATTTCAGATACCGATCGCAGAACGTCAGCTGAAATGCCAGATATACCTATTGATCAAACTAAGATAAGTGAAATGTATTCTGAATCCAAGAAGGAAGCTGATAAAGCAAGTAAGAAAGTTGAAGGGTCTCAAGAAAGTAAAAAGTCTACCGATGACAGTCCGTTAAAGAAAAGTAGAACAAAAACTACGTCGAAACAGTCTTCTGCTAGCGAAAGTCAGGAATCTGAAGATTGGCCGCTTCCAGAATTACCACCCCAAGCTGTTTCAAAATGTGAATCTTCTGAGCTAAGCAGGAGAAAATCAAGTGATTTTGAAGATTGGCCCTCACTTCCGTCTAGTTTACTAGAAACACCAAGAGTAGAAAAAGTTCATATTTATTATATGAGTAATGAACCGGAGCAGGCTATGAAGGTCACTATTCAATCTGAAAGCTCAAAAGATAATTTAGAATCAGACGATGATAGCGACACTTTAAATAATGACGAGGATTTGGAAAGAGATGTACAAGAGTCTAAATCCGAAAAATCTCCAGACAAAACTAACAGTGACTCTTTACAAAAAAATGTTAAAACTATTCCATACGAGCAGTCAGCATATATGGTAGAACCACTGGATAAACACGATGAATTTACCTGTCTTAATAAAGACGTTATACAAAACTACGATAAGTCATGTTTAACCGGCACGTTAAGTAAAGCATCTTGCCTCATGGGAGACGCGGGTTCGTGTTGTTCCCGAGCAGAAAATAAATCATTTAATGTGAAAAATAATATGGAAGACAAGGTCATTGTGAGTCAGCCATTAAAATCTCCAACAAATCATAGCCCAATTTTCGAAGACGAAAACATGTACACTGATGATGTTTTCGGTGGAGACAGTAAATCTTTATCCCCTGATTTTGACAAAGGATTCTCGCAAATAGGCACTCAAAAGTTTTCATGCGGGTCTAACAATTCGGACACTTCCATCGATGACCTACTTTCTCAAACTAATGCCGACGAGACAGTCCGCGTAGTAGCTAAGCTTAGCACTGGCAGTGCGGGTACTTGTAAAAGATGTAGTCATAGTAGCCATTCAGAAGAGGAAACCAGTTCTTTTGGCACTGACTTAGATGGAACTGTTAAAATTGGATTACCCCCGAAGAAATGTACTCATAGTTCTCATTCCGAGGATACGTCTATTTGTTTGAGTATTTCAGAATGGTCGACGGGAACCAATACTGTTCGTCAATATGCTAATCTTTCTGCATCTGAGAGTATATCTGCGATATCTATTCCGAAAAGTGATAAATCAGATAATGCGAATTCTAAGTTGTTTTCGTCTTCTAAAGTCTGTAAAAAATCCGAACAGAAATCAAAGATGGGCTCCCAAGCAGAAGGCAGTTCAAAGAGCAGTAGTATTGATAAAAGTTCGGAAAACATTAAATACGATAAATTATGTAGTTCAGAAACTACGATTTCCAGAAAAGGTATAGATAGTAGTTCGGGGACCAAGAGTGATAGTACTTTAACGCTAGCACAGTCCATATCCGAGTGGTCAGCGAGCACTAGTCACACACTTGTTGCCACAGCTCGCGAAGATCAACAAGAGATGGACGAAACAAAATCTGATAGAACTTGCGTTAAAGACTTGCCTTCTGATATCGAAGATAAAGTTGAAGAGGAATCATCGATTCCTAAATGTGAGTCGCCGATTAAACCGGATGACGTCAAAGAACCTGTTCTTCGATTAACTGCTTCTTATACTGGGAAACATGATAAATCTTCCTCAATAAGCTACAGTGATAAGTCAGATAAATCCAGTTCCAGCTCGTTAAGTAGCTTACAAAAACATGCCAATGGTATTTTTAGGTTTGATCAAAGATTAAGAGCATTCCAACATCCTCAGGATAAAACACACGAACGATATTCTAAAGCTCCACCAAAAAGTTTAAGTTACGAGGAGCAGACGCATAGGTATACAAAACCAACAATGCGTTGTCAAAGTGAAGATAGCGATTTTAAACCTTATTCTATTGAATCGCAACCAGAAATAGATATCGATATGCCTTCACAGCTGTATAGCCAAGAAGAAAAGCACAGCGAACGTTATCAAAGTCAAGAGTTCTCTAATATAATACGAGAGGATACTGGAAATCACTTCAATCGATCCGACTTTAAACCTTTGGCAAAACATGCTAGTTACGATGACAAGACACTGTCAAAAAATCAAATAAAAGAATATAAAATATCACAACAATATCGTACTAAACCTAAAAGCTGGTCTTTCCACGAACATTATTTAGCTTCATCGTCGGAACTACCTATAATTACAGTACCAGAAATACCGTTGGTACATAAAGAATTGCAAGAGAAAAGATCTAACGAAAGATCTGGAAAAACTCCGCTTTCGAGATGTTCCCCGTATTATTCTAGCAGCCTTAGTTCCGAGTCTCCACCCATACAACCTTTGAAAGCGCCTGTCAAAAAATCTCTTTTGGTTAGAAATATCTCCTTAAAAAGCCCCCCGAGTGGCAATGACACAGACAGTTCTTTAGACGTTATTAGGGACCCAAGGGAGAGAATGAAGACATTTAGGCGAAAGAAACCAGTCGCGGGTGCACGCAGAAGACATGAAAAAATTCAAGATGTGTTGGAGGAGGATTCTACCAAAAGTCAGTGCTCTTCAGAAAGCGATAAGCTTCAGGGAGCAATGTATTTGACGGTTGAAGAAAATTTACGGCGCATTGAAAGTTCTGAATGTTCCGATAGTTATTTACCCGAAGTAGAGTCGGGGTCATCTGAAATGTCAAAGGGCAATTCCAAAAATTATGATATTCAGGAGTCAGTTAGTTACTCTGAAGACGACGAACAAGCGGAGTTTGCGGCTAAATATAAAAGTGTCCCATACGAGCCGCAGAAGTTCCCTATCAGTATAACACCTGTAAAGTTTCAAGGATTCGGATCGTCTGCCGATGAGGACGAAATGGGATTCCCACGTTTTGATCGCTTAGGTCGCCTCCGTCATCCATATCTTGATTCACAAGAACCATCGTATGTTCCCGATGATAGTCCTCCTAGAACTTCCTACTCTAATAAGAGTAGTCGTCAGTCGTCCCTTAAGAAAGCCAAGTCTTCGCCGATGTTTCGGCAATCCGAAGACAAATCCGGTGAATCTTCGAGCCAACACCAGTCTCGATCGAAATATTACCAAGAACAAAGTGACAGGGAAGACTCCGATGATTATGCGTATCCTATTGACACTATTAAAAGGGCTCCAAAAACAACTAAATCTGGTAGTTTCAAGTATGAACGCGATTCGGTTGCCTATTCGGATATAGAGCTTCCCCAAGATAAAGACGAATATGAGGAATACAGGGGCAGTCCGTATCCGGAGCGTTACGAAGAGATGGATATGTTCCAAACGCAGGAATGTTACCCGCAGTACGAACACGACGTGCTGGAGCGCAGAGAGGGCAGCGAGGAGCGATTCGCGAGGGATTTGAACCAACGCTTTAGTCTCAATAACGTAGAGAGATTCTATTCTAGTCATTACGTGGACTCGCAAGCCTCTAGCGATAGCCCCGAGCAGAAGTTTGACGTTTCGACACTGCCCCCTCCGCTCTGCTCCGACGATGACAATGAATAAAAGTTTCACCATTTCAACAATTTCGTTGCTGCGACTTGTCTTAAACATTTTTCTGCGATTCATAATCTTATATTCCAAATAACGCAATTAATCGTTGTATTAAAATTCGATTAGAATACTTATATTAACATATTGTGTCACTTTGAATTATTAGAAAAAAATATAGTGCCAATCCTAAATAGCCGTGAACCCTTAAATCTTCCATATATGCACGGACTTACCCGTAGGTATTAAGTATTTAGATGTAGTTAAATGTGTACTGATCTCTCATTTAAATTATAGTTAATATTGCAAATGGTTACACTATATATTAAGCTTGATGGGAATATAAAGGTACATTTCTGAATATTTAGTGCCAAACGCCCCTCTACAAACGTTGATTACATAGGTATTACACGTTAAATTAATTCTCATATTATATCCATAGTCCACTCATTACACACAAACACCCATGTCCTACGTACGTTTAATAATTCTGCAATGGGATGGGTGTTAACGTGTATTCCTTAATCTTTACATGAAAATAGTGTTATGTAATGTAAAGGCTGTGATTTACTTTGTTTTTTAGGATCCAAGATCTATGTTTTGCTTTAGTTATATTATTAAAATATAATACCAACATTATTAATTTTTAAATGTGTTTTTTGTTTAATATTGAATTATATTCGTGCCAAATCTGCTCAATTTTAATCCTCACGATGTTTTTAAAAGGTTTTCTTATAAAATGTATCTTAGCCGCAAACAAGATTTTAGTGTTTTATAAAATAGTTGATCATCGAAAATCTAGATGGGAGTAAGCTTTAAAATCCATATTAAATTGGTTGATTTTTCATACTCTTACATAGAATTAAATATTAAAAAATATTCCTGTTATTTAGTATGTCAATA
>LD689102.1:194363-206356 GCA_003118335.3 Papilio memnon
TAGTCAGTTATTATTTATTTTATATCATACTGAATTATATTTTTCACTATATTTTGGCTTTGGTTACATTTAGTATACGAACACTGATATGAAAAATTAGTAATATTACTAGAAATAAATAAAGCTACAAATACCTGAAAACCTACCTACAATATATGTAACTATATATGTACAACACAATCTTAATCTATAATTTATGATTCATATTTGACAAACACTACAAGTAAAATGCGTTTCGAGATCAATTACATTTGGCTTTATAATAATTACATCTACGTATGTTTTATACATTAAAATATGTATTATCTCTTATACAATATACATTTAGATATAAAGATTTATATGCTTCATAAGCAGGAAAAAAATATGGCGATTTTCTTAATCACAATTGTCATATAAAATTGATACATTTTAACGGTGATACAAGACTTCTAAATGCTAAATTATGGAATTACATCATTTATTTGAGTAATAACTCTTTAACATACTTTCTTAATTTTAATTTATGCAATATTTTTTTTAATTTCTGTATGTATTTTAATAAGAATACACAATCACAATATATAAAGAGAGCTGTCAAATTATAATTACGATAAATATGTGTTTTCTATATAGTTTAAGGGTAACATTCATGCATTAAAAATATTTTGTGCTAAGTCCTATTTACAAGAAAGAAAAAATCTATGTACAGTAAACAAATTCACTTTGTGCTGTACTAATATTTATTTCTAATAGTTTGAAATCTAATTAGGTTTGTGTCCACATTAGTGGGGCATACAGTTAGTACTAACAAATAGTTATTTATACCTCACAGCGAAATCACACACACACCACTACCACCACCCCCACACAAATGGACGACATTCCGTATCAAATAGCGGAATGTCGTCCAAAAAGGATCAGCGATACACTTTACACCTTTAGATTAAATTAGGATTTAAAAAAAAGTCATTTATACAGCTATAAGGTATTGCAAGAGAATAGAAGCTTGAAGTTTTACGCATTTATAAATATAAAATCAAATTAAAGTAAGATCTTAATTCAGATCTTTTGGACTAGAACGTGTAGTATACCCCTCTTATCTATGGTTTAATGTTAAAATTACGTCTATTCGGAAACTATTAAAGCGAGCTAATTTACTATTTGATACTCTTGTTACGTGATTAACATACACTTATAAGTAAAAAATACACACATCAACAAAAACATTAGTAATTAATTATACAGTAAAAGCAATATTTATTAACAATTAGGAACATCCTACAATTTGTGCTTAAGCATTTACACTTAAAGAATTAATTTTTAATACATTTTCTTATTATCACTACAACAATGTATGCATAGATTTGCAGTCAGTACACATGTAAAATCCCATTAAGTTACATTCTCGTAGTTACGTTCGTGTCGCCGTTCTCTTTGGCGTCCTCGTCCACTTGCTCCTTGTTCTTCCTGTCCCTGTTGCGGCTGCGGAAGAACGAGGCGGTGGTGACGGAGCGGAAGCGGAAGGAGCCCGGCGTGCCGTTGGCCACTGAGGCCGCCGAGCCCTCGGTCTGGTCCCGCAGTCGCGGCGACCGGTCGCGCTCGCGGGCCGGCCGCGTGCGGTACGAGAAGCTGGCCGCCTTCAGCCGCGCCCCGATGCCCAGCCGCGGCTCGCTCGCTTGAGGCGCCGGGACCGCAGCGTGCGGTGCGTGCGGCGTGTGAGGCGCGTGGGGCGCGTGCGGCGCGGTAGGCGTGTGTGGCGCGGAGGCACTCCCCACTATCGGTGGTGCCATATTAGGCCGGCGCACCACCATGCTGCTCGCGTGTGGACGAATTCCCATTTCCATTTTCTGGCCGTTGCTGGAATAAACGATTATCTTATAATTTTTCCCAAGATAACAAGAAATGTATTTAAAAAGGAATAGATATCCATAAATACATACGTGTGCGTATGTCGCTTGGGCGCGCGACGCTCGGTGCGGACGCTTCCACCCCGTGAACTTGCTGCAAATGAAATACAGAAGTATGGATACGACACAATACAAATGTCTTTTTTTAAACTAATATTAATGAAACGGTTGTCGCAGTTATACGTATATTATAGCATAGTTACGTATAACGGGCGTGTCGAGCGGGTGGGTGTAGATGCGCTTGCGCGCCTGCAGCATGGTGTAGACGAGCGCGGCGAGCGAGCGCGGCGGCGCGGGCGCGGGCAGCGGGCCGGCTCCGCGCGCGCGCCGCCGCCGCACCCACCACGTCTCCATCCGTCCTTTGCCCTTCACCTCCACTGGCCCGCGCGGCTCCAGTCCGTATCCGCGGCGCTCCAGCACCTTATTCATAAGACTCAATTGGTTTTCTTAGACCTCGATCACAGAAAAAATAAATAAAACGAATGGTACCTGCTTAGTGTACTTGGTGACCTGTATGCGGTCCATGGCACCAGTGCTCTCCATGCGCGAGGCCTCGTTGACGGTGTTACCCCAGATGTCATAGACAGGCTTTCGAGCGCCGATGACGCCGCCCACCAGCGGTCCGCAGCTTATACCTGCGCAGAATAGTTTCTTATGACACAAACTGCAACATACGAGCTACAAGTGGCTGGAAATGTTATCAGCTGTTGCCTGTTACGTAATGTGTGCAATGCTCACCGACTCGCAGACGGAACTTGTTAAAGCTGTGCTTGTTGATATCGTCGAGCGCCTCGCGCAGCGCGAACGCGTAGTCCACCAGCGCACACAGGTGCTCGCACTCGTCCTGCCCGCTCTGGAAATAACACGATTCACTTAAAATTCTATTTCACTAATGAAAGATATCCCATATTGTCCACTGTCACATGACATGTTGCCAACAAAACATATTAACGTAAGCAAAATGCGTGCTTACTCTGTGATTAGGATTAAGCCCGGAAGCCGCCATGTAAGTCGCGCCGATAGTTTTGATCTTCTCTATGCTCTTGAATCTTGGCTGCATCAGCAGTTTGTCAAAGTCAACTAAAAAATATATTAACAAAAATGTTATAACAATCACTGCGCTATTAATTGCTCAGATCAATAATGATAAAGAGTCTAGCAATCAGTTGGTACATTACAAATAATCTCGTTGAGCAGGCGCATGCAGTCGATGGCCTTCTGCTCGGAGTAGAACTCGTGGAAGTTGGGGATGCCCGCGAACATCACACCCACCTCGTCGCGCCACTGCGAATATAGCTCCTAGAACAATATCCATAGTCATTGATATCATTACTTAAAAACGCACACTTCATATTAATATAAATATGAACAGACATCCGGGCATCGGTCCTTCGCCAGAAAGTGCGCGACGACGTGGTCTGGCAGGATGTGCTTGAGCAGGTGCCGGTTGGTGCGCTGCGTGTCGCGCATCTCCGCGAGGTCGGTCTGCGCCTGCAGCCGCCACAGCAGGTCCAGCCGCGAGGTCACCTCCACCAGCCGCGCGTGGTACACCACCATCACCAGGAACATCACCATCAGGATCAACATCTGCACGTAGAATGGAAGCTGGCTGCAAAGAAAGACGCTATAGTTAATATCCAGGATATATCCATGCTGTACTCTTATTACAATAACAACTTAATGCAATAAAAACTACTTACGTGTTTCTGTTTAAAGTGTCGAAGGCGTACTCGTTGTAGTATAGTAGTAGTAGCACCGAGAACATTGCTACATTGAGTACGGCCAGCAGCGTCTTGATGAGGTAGTACAGCTTGAGGATAGAGGTGAGCGCAACCAGACAGAGAATCCACGTAAACACGACGTACTCGGGCCGGTAGCACTCGCCCGCGCGCTCGCGCTCCGTGCCAGTCATGTTCGGCCTCGCCAACGAACTCGTCGCGTTCCGGAACGACGACGGACAGATGTATAGCTTAGTCGTGCTGTAATCACAACGGGACTGAACTATATTCTGGTATTACATGTTACAAACCTTGCAAAAATATAATATGTTGTATGGAGGTAAGATAAAAATGTAGTAGAAAAGTGGTACCTGGAAATAGACATGATAGTGACGAAGCAGCAGATGTGCAGATTGCGACGGAGCCGCGAGCGGCCCAGCGCGGCGGAGGCGCGGGCGAGGCGCGGCGCCACGCCGGGGAACTCCTCCGCCATCACCAGACAGAAGGACAGAACCAGCGGCGCAGTCATTACGCCCAGCATCGCCACTAGTCGCCAGCAGCTACACAAATGTATTAAAGTAGTATTGTATTGTATGTAGAATATTTAAGAGAAGGTTGTGTATTAGCATTTTACCAGTATGTAATATAATCCGTGAAGAGTAACCGATGTATACATACTTGAAATGTATGACGTATTGTACGGCGAGTATGAAGAGCCAGAGCACGAGGCAGCACATGACGTTGGACTTGAAGGTGCGCTCGTCCTGGCTGGCGAAGCGCTGCTCGAGCGAGGCGCGCCGGAAGCGCAGCGACCATGCGCGCATGTTGTCCAGCCGCATGCGCCGGTTGCTGCTCACCTCGATAGAGTGATTTATTATGTCGTCCTCCTGCAACATTGCGCAAATCTCTATAGATTATTTGTAACAAGGAATGCTAGCGGATATGTTCTTGTTTGCCTTAAATAAACTATCTGAAATTAATTGATAACTTACATCAGACATAGACGTAATTTCAATATCTTGCCCCTGCTCAGCGTCCTCGTGTTTGATCAGACGCGGCAGGCGAGTCACTATGGCTGAAGTACTCGAGAAGTACTGTGAACAAGAACATAAAATAACAAGAACTCCTCCATCACAACATTCCATTGGACAAATATGACCTTTGAAATATACAAAAACAGACAAATTCTTACGCTTTGAAATGGCAGTTCGGGCGTCCAGTCTGTCGTGGTCTCGTCGTCAATGCTGCTGCTGGTGCGACGCGGTGTCTCGCAAGACGATTGCTGAACCGCTTGAATGCTACACAGTAAAATACTTACAATATTGTAATTCGCTATATTGTCTACTGATAAACATTCTCCAGAGCTGGCAAAGTACCAAACTGACCAGTTGGGTCTGGAGCGATGGCGCGTCCTGCGCGGCTGCTCGGAGGATTTAATGAGGTATGTTGAGAGGCCGAGATCGCGCAGACGCGGCTCGCGCGTCTCTCCCTCGCCCGCCTCCACCTCGAACGTTCCGTTGAGACATTCCAGCGTCGCTGAAGATATATGCACCCGCCTATTGAGAAACCTTATTTAGAGAACAGATAAACAAATGATTATAAATATTGTATGCTATTAATCCATACCCGGGTAAGCCTCCGCTCTCCATGTGGTTGGCGATGTTGACGTCGAGCGACCACAAGTCGAACTGCCACTTGAGCAGGCCTAGCACGCCGCACAGCACCGCGCCGCTGTGCACGCCGATTCGCATGTCCAGGTCCACCTGAATTTAATTATTAAATTTTCTCACCGGCTGAGATAAAACAGTATAGTTGTGAAGACATATCCTATCCCATTTATGAACTGATAATTAAAAGGACGACTTCATTATGCCTAAGCATATTGCGGGCAGCCTATTTTTCGTGTCATGTTACCTGAGCGTTGTACCGCACGTCGCGTATAGCACGTATCATGTGGAGGCCCATGTTGACGCAGCAGTAGGCGTGGTTGGTGCGGCGCTCCGGCAGCCCGCTCACACAGAAGTAGCAGTCACCCAACAACTTGATGCGGAGACAGTGGTTCTCCTAAATTATTACCACTAATTCAGATCCTTTGTGATCGAATTGATATAAAGGGATTGTGTCGTAGATAATAGAAATTGCGATACGTAACTTGTGTTGTGCTTCGGATTACATCATATTGTATGGGTTATTGAAAAATTATTGTCTCTCAACTCACCGATGCTAGTCTATCAAAGCGCGCAAATAGCTCGTTCAATATCTTCACTAACTCTTGAGCATTACATTTACTTGACAGTTCTGTAAAAATTTAATAATATTCAATATAAAACAGATTCTTTGTTTTAGAATGGATAGCAGTAGATTGATTCATTTTTACATACCTGTAAATCCTTTTATGTCAGCAAATAGTATCGAGACATTCTCGTGCCTCTGAATATAGAGATTGTTGAACTGTTGCTCTTGAAATTCCCCCTTCACCCTGGACACGTGGCTGTAGATCTCCTTCGCTAAGAAGTCTGGTATCACTGTACAAGTAATTTGTTTTAAAATATACCTTTTTAGGTAATGGATAGAGCTTTTTGAAAGAACTGTAACTGTACTAACCACTTTGAAAAAGTTTCCATTGACGATCGCTCTCTCGTTTAGTTCTCTGTCGGGTGACCATGGAGCGATGTGTCTCTAGGAACGCTTTGCGCTGTCCCCAGTCCGTCAGATACTTGGCGTACATTCCCGCGAAGTTCACCGCATTGTATAGCAATGCGTTGGCGATTAGTAATCGCAACGCGCAAGATTGAGCCTGGAATAGGAACATACGATATTGAACACGTAAGTTAATTCATTATATTGTAGAATGGTGAAAATACTTAAAACTAGTTCTTACGACTTCGGTGCTGCTATTCATAATATCTTTAATAACGACGGCGGTGGCGAGGACGTGCGACACAGAGGACAGCAGGCCGATGACGATGCACCAGCCCAGCGAGAGCGGCAACATGGCGTACGGCGCGAAGATGATGAATAACATGTACCACACCTGGTTCTCTGGCGCTTGAAAACCAATGCCTTGACCGCTTAAACCTGGATAGTAAAATAAAGTATGTCTCAGACAGGCAATGGAAAAACGACTAATGAATAATGAAATAAACTGGACTAGATACATCTAACGTAGCGAAAGTGGTAAGGAAATCGTTTCATGTGACCTTTTCTTCTTCCACGCTTACAAACAATAGTGTTTTTCTAAGAGTCCCGGCCAAATAAAGCTCAGAAATGTTCCTATGGCTTTGTATGAAGTTGACTTTTGTAATAATGTTACCTTGTGCTATGAGCAATATCCAGGTGGCGGCGGCGGCCCAGTGCAGATAGTTGTTGGCGAAGCAGCGCCAGCAGCCGAGCAGGCAGACTGCCACGTTAAGACACGCGAATGCCACCGTCCACGCAATCTGGTACCCGTCCGCCACCGACTCGACTTGAAATTAGTGTCAGAGATGTTTAAATTATTATACCAGAATCAAAAGTCGTTGGCTTAAATCGATTCTAGAAGTTAAATGTCACTACTTACTATCATTTCTATTCGTGAGCGTGTAAATTAACGACAAGCATATCTGAAACAGAAAAATAAATTACTACAAAAACGTTTGCTACATCCTATATCTAAGGAATTAACACTTTTCATTTAACGTATATTCAAAGCATATTGAGAGACCAGATGAGCTTCATTTTATTGAATGAAGAATGAACCATAAAACATAGAATAGGTCCATTGGTAGATGTAGATTTTAATAACAAATTTTAATAACTAAGGGAATAACAATTTTACACAATTTTTTCTAAGATCGTAGAGGTATTTATGACAACAATCTACGTACCCACCTTTAGTGCGAGGTCCACGACATTCACCATAATAAGAGATTTCTGACGCTGACGTCTAGAATACCGCTGGTATGACAGCTCCACGGTTTCATCCTGAAATTATAAGTGTGGGTTTTCACTGCCTTGTCTCTCTTTACGAAATATAGCAGGAAAATACTTACTTTAAAGCTATTTGTTATTGAAGGCCAATATATCCCCTTGTAGTACCGTCCGGTCCTCAAGATGGATTCAGACGACACTGGTCAAACAAAAATAAATAGGTTTATTTTTTTAATAAATTAATCTTACTATTTTTTTAAGTTTGCAAATGCAAATAACTAAGCTATAGTACCTGGATCACTCTCAGTACGGAATGGGTCGATGCTGTTACGGGGACTAGTGGAAGAGCCGTCTTCTTCACTAATGCGGTGCTGTAAAAATAACAAATTGTAATTTAGGTTAGGCGATGCTTGCTGGACCAAGCCAAGGCCCACAAAGGGCTGTAGAGCTATAGAAGAAGATGCTTATTTCTAATTAGTTAATATTAATGTTCCTTGTACACTCTTGTAGTATTTTATATTCCATCGAGTATAGTGGTGATAAAAACTCAGAAGAGACATTTCTCAATCGTTTGTAAACTTCCTACTTATGTTAGTAGAGTTTTTGGCGGGATTTTATAAGTTGTATAATTTGATTCCTTGCGCCAATATATTTCAATCCATGAAAGCCCTTTGAAGATTTGTAAATGGACTCGTCCCAGAAAATCGAGTTAGAGTTCGCAAAGTGTGAGAGAGGAGCGAGAGTGTGCTCCAAATTGTAGGCAATTAAACGCAACGAACTCGTCCCTAAATATACATTTATGCGGAACACGAACTCCCTCAAAGTTTACTTTCTCCTTCGTTATTTAATTAGATATGAATAAAAAGCTTTCGCGTTTTTAATCTTTATTTAGATTACAAAATGCTAATTCGAATTTCAAACGAAATCAACTCAAAAAGATCACTAAAGATAAGGCCAAGAGAGTAATATTTTTCCGTTATGGGTTATAACAAAATAATTGTTAGAGTATTGAATTTAATTTGCCATTTTCAATTAAGGTCCACGTCTTTCAAGGTAAATAAAACTCTCAGCTTAAATACTTTAATTCTATAGTTTTTAAGTTTCTCGATGTCTATACAAATAATCCTTAAACTTAAGTTAATGCTACTTCTGTTTGTTTCGGCTAACAAGCTCTGGGGAAATGTAATGGGCCCTCATAAATAACCTAATATTTACATAACTAATTTATGAAACGAAAGTACTTAGCTGCCAAAAGTTACGGACCTTTGTTTAGTGTAATGGCCGGGGATCGGGGGAAAACAAATTAGTAGCAAGTTTTGCGTAAATCAATTATTATACATAAATGAATCACTAGATGAATTTGGGTCGGTAGAGTGTGTAAAATTAAATAGTTTCATGCAAGTTTTATTCCTTAATTTTCAAACAAACCCAAATTGTTTACATGACGGCATAAATTTGCGTTAACATATTAAATAAAATGTAGAAAACCATTGCGAACAAAGAACTTTTTACCAATACAAGTTAGTAACGAAAACAACACTTGATCAGATCAGTATAAACATCTAATCTATTATCTACCCACATTCTCGTAGGACTCTGCAACCACCTGTACATTATTTTGACCGCAACTCGTATAACTGTACACCGTCCTCGCTCCGATTCAATTCGATGGTTTAATGATTGACGTCAGCTAATATAGTGTTACAACGCGCACTATTGTTTGAAAACGACTTTTGGGCACTGTTCAAAGGTGAACTTCAAGGTGAGGTTCAAGAGAATTATTAGCATAAGATAGCTCGATATGTTGTTGCATGAATACAGGCGGAATGAATAATCATATATACCTGGTCATCAGGCGCAGAGCAGCTGGCCCCATCACCGGGCAGTCGCTCTCCGTCAGGAGCCGCATCTCCCTCTCCCTCCCTAGCCTCCCGCACCGCCTCGCAGCACAAGCCCTGACAAAGTCAATAACATCCAAATTATTACTAAGGTAAATTCGTGCTTATAATGTAGCAAGTAGTGTTAATCAGCAATAAACTAGATGTCATTCGAATTTAAATGTAAGTTTGTGTTTTACATGGGACCGTAAAATTTTAAAAATAAAGTAATCCTTCAAAATTACAATTCAGATCTTATAAGACAAGATCCAGTTCATTGGATTTAGGAGTTAGAACGGAGTAAATATTTATAGAAGGAATCATAAAATCATGATTTCTTAAAATAATAAGTAATGTAAAATAGGGCAAGAAAATCTAACGAAATTCACTACATCATAAACTTTAACAAGCGATATTAAACACGAAAATTACGTCAATAAAGTGCACAATTAAATCCAAATGCGAATCGTTACACGAACACGTCAGAGATTTACGATTTTGCACCTCCGGCTTGTTCACAGTCATCTGAGCTACCGACAAAATAAGAAAAAACAATTTAGTACATTCAAACGGTGTAAGGTTACTAAATATAACATAGCCCATGTAGCTAGCTTAGGACTAACCTTTGGGTAGGCTTTCTTGATTATTAAATAATTACAATTACGCTAAGCATTTTATATTTGCAATTTTATCAAATAAGAATAAAAATTAACATCTGTATAACTTAAAACTAGAATCTAATAAACTTTAATATAAGAAAGTACTTTAATAACAAAAAGGTAGGAGAGGTAACAAATTGTATAAACTCCAAAGAGTAATTTCAGTTCCCTTTGACAACAGTCTCTGGATACTTGTAAAGTGCAGCGAACGAAACCATTTCATTTAACGTCCGCAGTTAGTGGAACGGAATGCGGTGAGGTAATGTACCGGTGCTTACCGCTTTTATTGGCCACCTTTGAACTCGTTTCGAGTTATGGGACTTTCAGCTTCACTTCGACGGAAAAATGTTTACTCTTGAACATAATAAATGTATACAGCTTTGTGGATGGGTTTTCTTTCAACTGAACGTTCAGCTGTTCATCGGATTGATGTTTTTGAACTGCTTGATTCTTCTGTATTTTTATTACGAAGATATCTTGGATAAAAAATAAAGAAAGTTGTAAAAATTTATTGTATAATAAAATACTATAGCAGCAATAGTGAAACTAAAATAAAAATTCTTATTTAAACCGATATACGTGTTTATTGAATATATTCTAGTGAAATGGTTCTAAATGGTGTTGTTTGTTGAAATTGAAATGCTGCATACGATAAGAAAATGTGCGATTTACCCTCGTATTTCCATCTTAGACGTTCCAGATATTGCATTTGAAATCAATAGCTCGTGCTATCAGCATTTTGTTACTATTTTATGATGTCTGCGTTTTTTATGGAAAATGGAGTGTAATCGAATTCTAGTTAGACAACATTTAATTTCTATGTTATAATTATGAGTCATTAATGTCTGAGTTTTGAGCTTAAGGACTTTATGAAAGGTCTATAGATTTCTATGAATAGAGTAAGATTATAGCTTAGATAACAGCACTACACAATAATGTGTTTGTTTAGTGATATCACAATGCTGACCAATAGTATCCTCTCCATTATCAATACACGAACTCAATTCATGGTTATAAAACGAACCTTTAAAAAAAAACCTAAATACCCGAAGTTTAAAATTTGATACCGGGGTTATAAATAGCATTGGGCACCTACAATCGATTTTATTTTAATATTAGGCTGTTTCCATGCCACCTTTGACTGATAATCTTTAAGTTAGAAAACAAAAAGGAGCATATCACGAAAATATATGAAAATATCGTTTTGATTTTTTCCCTTCAGTAAAAAAACACAGTAAAGGATACACTTGTACATTTTGTAATTCGATTTATAAAATCAGTCTTTTTTAAGGGTTACAATCTTATTTTTACTACTTATGCATTTTCGTTTAACTTGTCCAAGCTTAAGGGTTTAAATGGAACATTGGAAAGGTGCCAAAACATGTCGGACGTTTTCCATGAAATTAATGCATTTCCTACTAAAGTGAACTTTTAATTTGTTTGACTTTGGACTATTTGTGAGTTAAGTTCCGTTCATTCAAGGTTAAAACTTTTAATACGATCTATTCAATGTTATTGATTAATTATTCGACTTATACGATATACTAATGTAGAGTACATTTATGATTTAAATTAGAGAGATTGGGAACATCAAAGCGATTTCCAGTCGACTCCATAATCGCAACAATAATATTCAAATATGTATTAACAATGACAAACTGTATATTTAATTTTTAGAGTGAATTATAATGCATCTTATTAAAAACTTATATGCAGCATAAATAATATTTCTTCAGCTTTAATAAAAAGGTCTCTGGTTATATCAAGGCGTTGTGCGGACGTCAGACGTTAGAGCGATGACCAAATTGTATCGACACGATCAGAGCTATAGGATAAAAACTGTCCATCAATCATATCTCGGGACACATCAAAAGATAAATCGTCATTTCATCAAAGACGTCGCGGAGCTGACAAGGGTAAGATGGTAAGTAAAACTTTAAT
>LD689102.1:221351-234436 GCA_003118335.3 Papilio memnon
ATAAAGCTGCATTTAAAAAATAATTATCATGTGTTCGGAGTCGTTAAACTTCGAAACTACAAAATTTTGAGGTTTTTATTTATGCTTTTAACCGATTTTCCTAAAGAAGGGGGTTATCAATTCGTCTGCATGTTTTTCTGTTCTGTTCTATTGACTTCTCTAGACATTGACTGCATTTATGTGCTCATGGTACCAATCTATACTATTATATATTATTGAGAGGAAAGATTTGTATTTTTGTATTCTTGCATGTATTGAAATAACTCAAAAACTACTGGACCGATAATTCTTTCACCATTAGAAAGGTAACTTATCTGTGAGTAACATATTTTTATTATTTTTTAATTTCACGCAGACGAAATCGAGAGCAACACCTAGTTTTAAATATGATCATATTTAATATGTATGTATGTATCTATGTATTAAAGTCTGTGGGCTTCGATGAAGCGCGTCGTTAATGCTTTTGACTAGATAGCGCGCGATAAAACACCATTTACAATGTTTTCGCGCTCGAAGCCCGATAACCGGCATATCTCCGCGATTTTGTACTAGACGATAGCTACATATAAACTTGATACTTTTGTGTGATTGTCGCTAGGTAATCTTGGTATTTGATACGCTTCTTTTGTGCATAATATCAAGGAATGTTAGCTTAAAAACGAAGCGTAGATATTAAACGGCATAGATTTTGATCGTTGCAGCAAACAGACATGCAATGCCAATCGGAATCTAGTTTTTATGGCTCTGTAAGGAAAAAAAATCTGGTGATTTTCATGTCTATATCAATTGAATATTTCAATATTAATATACACCTAAAGTAGCTAATGCAGCACAGTTTTATTTTCCTTTTATTTAGGTGGGATCGTCGTCAAGTTTCAAGCTTAACAAACATAATAAAACCTATTTACTTATGCCATTCAGTGAATGAATGATTTCTTAAATTTTTAACATTCACGTAGACAACTAACGTATTGGTAAATCATTTATGTAATTTATGAATGAATGATGTCATATAATTCATTATTACCTTATTTACTTCGTTGACGAAGTGACTCTTGCCTTAAGGAAGTATTTTATATTATGTACTTATGTAATTTATTTAGACTTAACTTGTCCCGTCGCGTGCAGAACATAGATTGCAAGTTTATGGCTGTAATGTGATTACAGTTACTATGAAAGTTTGGTATGTTTGGTCGCAGTGATAAGAAGAGAAGCAAAGAAATAAAAAATGTACATATGTTTTGTTTATTTCACTATAATATTTATACATTGAATACTTATAGTTATATTCTCTCTAAGAATCTGAGCGACATGAAAAGTTTGTGAAAAAATCAAATAGGTATATCTTACTAATAATATAAATGCGAAAGTTTATATGGATGGATGTTTGTTAGTGTTTTTTGAGCCTAAACGGCTGAAGGGATATAGATGAAATTTGGCATACATATAGAGGATAGCCTGGAAGAATACATAGGCTACTTGCTTTTGTTTTTTTTAATTCCGCGCGGACGGAGTCGCAGGCGAAAGCTAGTTAATTAAATATATTGGAAAATGTATTTTAATGGTAGCATAAATAGTAAAGTAAAATTAATACCATGAAAAGAATCACGTATTTATTGCGATTTTAAATAAGTGTGACGTTAATTCTAGCTTATTTTGTGTGATATAATTAAATACGGCAAAACGTTATTTATTTGAATATCACGTGATAACTTACCTACAATAAAACACCTGTCAAAATATTTGCCGACTCACGTCCTTCACACGCACCTGTAACATGAGAGAATAACAATTATTTCATAGCAATTATAAATTCCCACGACCGTGAATTATGCTTATTATTATATGATTTTAATGTAATATTTTATATTATACAAGATTTCGTTCGAGACTACGTCCGCGTGGAATGAAAAAAAAAAACAAAAGTAAATAGCCTATGTGTTCTTCCAGATTATCCTTTAGATCTATGCCAAATTTTATCGAGATTCGTTTAGCAATTTAGTCTACAAACTGTAATAAACATCCATCCATCCATCCATTTAAATTTTCACATTTATAATATTATCAGCTTTCACCCGCGACTACGTCCGCGTGGAATGAAAAAAAAAGTAAACAGCCTATGTGTTCTTCCAGACTATCCTTTAGATCTATGCCAAATTTTATCGAGATCTTTTCAGCAGTTTAGGCTACAAATTCTAACAAACATCCATCCATAAACTTTCGCATTTATAATATTAGTAAGAAGTAAGATTGTCCTCACAATTTAGCATTGTAAAACATTTTTCAATACTTATGGTTAAACAATAATAATTTATTACTTTTCTTTTAACTTCGATGAAATAAATATGACTCAATTTCAGTTGACTTTCAGCACTAGGCAACTACTAGTTCAAATTAATCAGTACATCTTAACGACTCTAGGAGTCTACGAATTAGGCTACGGCGTAGCAAGCACTGTACGTATCTTGCTACGTTAATTGAATGTGATATAGATTGGAGCTTGTTTAAACGTCGTTAATTTAGAGTATAATTTGCAAAGTTCAATAATGTCAATTGAACAATGATCTTTTGTACTTTAGTTTATTTTTCCTCGACAATGTTTGTCTAATTCTTAACGATTATTGAATTAAACTTTTACATTCATTAGCCTTTTATCTCTTACACAAACTTAATAATTAAGTTATAATTAATCTTTGTAATAAGACTTGTGGTCATAAGTAGGATAGATAAGAAATGTATGTCTCATAGTTTGTCTTAACAAGCGCCAGGTGGCGCTCGAATCGATACCGTTCAGGTTAACATCAATCTTTATGTGACATATTTACAGGACACACACACGATGCTATAAAAAGACCGATGAAAGTGTAATATAACCTAGATTTTTATAACAAAAGAAATACCGTTAAAGACACTTCATATTATTTAAAGACATTTTATTCTTACTATTACAAATGCGAAAGTTTGGATGGATCTGGATAAAATTTGGCATAGGTGTCGAGGAGAGTCTGGAAGAACACATAAGCTACTTTCTTTTTTTTATTCCACGCGGACAGAATCGCTGGCGAAAGCTAGTCTATAGTATATTAGTCGATAAAATCACACATAACTTATATTCATATAAAATTACACTATGTACTATAACATCAAGCTACATGCTACTAAATCTTACTAATCTTACTTACTAATATTATAAATGTGAAAGTTTATATGGATGGATGTTTGTTAGAGTTTGTAGCCTAAACGGCTGAAGGGATCTCGATGAAATTTGGCATATATGTAGAAGGTAGTCTGGAAGAACACATGGGTGCTTACTTTTATTTTATTTTTTTTAATTTCGCGAAAGCTAATATTAAATAAATCACAAAAAAAATTTATTTTGTAATTTTAAAAAGTAAATTTCAAGCTTGCAATTAAAACAGATACATCATCTCCTCCACCTTATCCTACTCCCGTAGGGTCGGCGCACCGGGTTTTCGTCCTCCAAATAACTCTGTCATCCGTCATCTCGGTCATCACTCCCTTCTTGATCATGTCACCTTTCACGCAATCCATCCATCTCTTTCTAGGTCTACCTCTACCGATGTACCCCTCCACATTCATAACTAACGTCCTTCTTGTTACATGCGATTCATCCCTTGCAATTAAAACAGATACGCGAAATTAATTACATAAAGAGTAAAATATTTTATACATTCTTATAAATATTTTATATGTGTATCGAATGTGGGACCGCATTGACATCAGCTTGTTTACTACTACGCTATAAGAACCTTATGATCCGAGTATTTAACATACGTATAACATAATCTGAATAAATTTGATTTGTTATAGAAAAGTTCTATAATACACTTACAAGGTAAACTTTTCCGAATCACCATGACACTAGTGAGGATAAAACGTCAATTTATAACCACTCACATTTAATATTAATTAAAGACACGTTAATAAACATACATATAAAAAAGTACAACGTATAAACTAAACACTCTTACACGAGTAAGTTCAAAAACTTGAAATAATTGCTATCATATTGTAACACAGAACACGTCCGTCTATGTCGCGAGGCAGCGTTGAACTGACTGTTAGCGAGCAACGTCTCCCAGCACTGGTTTAGGGAAGTCCGAGTGACTTAATAAAAATTGTTTTATGGTTTTTACGGAATGCATATTTTGCTAACGTGTGTGAAAAAACAAGTGTTCAACAATTAGTTATAAAATATCATAAACGTTAAACTGCGATTAAAACATCATAACACCAACATAGAAGATTAAAGTTATCTTACATACAACGGCAGATTACTAAAGTTAATCGTAAAAGTAACTTAAGTACAGATTAGTAACATAAATCAACTTCCTGAAAATCAAAGGCGTTTTCTTTGAATAGAAACGGCTTAAATAAAACACTCACTGTAAATTTAATAAATGGAATTTACTTGGATATGCTTCTGTAAGGAATCCTGTAACTGTAGACTTAATTCTGATAGAGATTGTTATTTTTATTTAACACATAACCTTCGCAGGTAATCCGTGTAAATCAGTAAAAGTTTTAGTAATAGATCAATTAGGTAAACGGCTCTAATCCCGTTATCAAGTTGCGTGAACGTGAAAACACGGTAAGCGATGTTTTATCAATCCAGTCGCCCGAACCCGCGCCCGCGCCTCGCCGTATCGCGCTTGCGAACAGCAAGTCACGGCTTGATCTCTAGATTTCATTAAAACTATTTTAACATTGTGATTTGTTAGTGTACGTTGTCATTTATATTCAACTATTTAGTTAACTACAAATTCTATTAAATATACCGTCTTCTATACTACTTCTATACTAATGTAATAATGCGTAAACACACACTTCTTTGTTGCCTAAGATGTGAGCAATAACAGCATACTTTTGAATAATTCTTTATTTAATAAAAAGCCCCACACTTACGTCACGCTTTAAGCTGTATATTTTCACGCCATTAAACTTAGGGGGTAAATATTTTGGATAAAAACCCTAATGTGGGAAAGAGACCTTAAGTTGCTGCCAACATCAAGAAAGCAAGATTGCAATGCTTTGTCATCATGTTATGTCGTTTTAACATTTGCAATTGATAATTTGACAAATGTAAACAATAAAATTAGATATTTTCATGCGGATGAAGCCGCACGGGAATAGCCAGTTTTGAATATTTTTCAATTTTTTGCATCAGTTTAAATAAGTAATCTATAACTCGAGTGCTTTAAAGATAGAAACTGAAAATTTTGTTTTTTTAATTGATTTACAACCAAGTCTTAACTTAAGTGAAACGGTTATTGTAAAACGAGGCACTTAACCAAATTAGTTCAACTAATAGATCTCGTTTAATTTACAGAGCATATCTCAACAAGCCATCTTTATTGTCCGCTTGTTTACTGCGGACATTGAGGTATTACCGACGCGATGTTTTCCTTTTCAAATTTAAAGTACAACAAACATTTAAACTTTACTACGGGACTCATAAGAATAACAAGGGAATGGATGAGGGCAATTAATACTCTTAAGAAGGAAAAATACTTGAAGTAACGAATGGGAATACCAATTAAGGCTTAGTGGCTATTTCCACTTAGCCGTTAGCCGCGCAACATTCCTTCATATTTATCTCTTTCACTCTGCGCTAGTACATGATGAATGTTTTGATTCAGAATAAATAATATCTTAATCTAATAAAACAATTAAATTCGTAATAGCCGTATAAGTGTGCTTATACAGGTCCCCACTGTTGGAGCAGCGGTCTACCTTAAAATTAGGGAGAATATGCCTTAATCATTCTTTTTATCTAAAGAAAAATATATTATTCTATCAGTCGGTGTAGATTTCCGTTGGGTCGATCGGTTGGCCAAGTAACCCGTGGGATCGATGGGCTCCGTCGGTCTTCTTTTTGGTTCTTTTCAAACTCTTACTTGTTCGTTTTGCTTCTTGTCTCAGAGCAATCAATCTTTTACCAAATTGAATTTATCCTTGTTATAATTGTAAAACCTGCCCTCACCTGTTCTTGTTGCCGGCAAACAAAAACAAAGTGCGGTCGAGGCGTGAGATTAATGAACGTATGTGTCACACGTGTTTTTTGTTCTCATAAATTTGTCATACTGTGACAGATTTACGTTTTCGTATTTTCCCTGGATAATGTGTAAGTCAAATGAGTGGTAAATAATTGATATAGTTATCAAACGTTACGCAAGCAAGAACAAATATAAAAATTACTTCCTTCTCCTATAAAATTAATTACTTATCAACACATTTTCTTTTTCAATAAAACCTTATCAACAGTAACTTTTTATTTTATCTGAAATAAACAAAAAACTACTTCGTTTCCATTAAAAATAATAAAGAATTTTTAAGCAAATAAATACTACACAGCCGAAACAATTTAAATACCTTCTTGAATTAAATTACACGTAATTTTACGATATCAATATTTATAAATTTATTATACCGCAGCCTCGGGTTATTAACAAAGGGTCAATTAATTAAAATTTACGAGTCAAGATTGTTATGAATAAGGGAAATTTGCTCATTTCTGCTTTGTCGATTATTTCTTTGCATAACAACATTTTAAGTAATTATAAAATGATCTTATAAAATAAGGAAATAGCGGTATACTTAAAGTATTTATAATGTTTTGTGTGACAATTCCATTTTTAACTCAACATAACCTGTCACTACGAAAACTTTTCGATTTATTAGATTGATTGGAGGTCGCGACCACAATCTATATCAACCAGTCCTTATATCTAACGTCCATCAATTGCCCAATATCGAAGTAAATCTCACATTTAGACGCGAAAAGCTAACTCTAGTAGGACGTTCTCGAAAAAAACACCAATTAAAGTTATACGTTAAGCTTTGATATCATTTTGCCAAAGAAATTTCAAGGAGTTTACTTTCAACATAAAACTCAACTATTAACTTTATCTACAAATAAACATTTTGGCTGAACTCCAATAACGTTTTGAGGTAAGATAAATAATGCAACAGATACATACATACATACAAATATATACATGCACCATTCGTACATGTACCTCATATGCTAATCGAAGATAAAGGCCGAATGATATGGATATTGTTCCGACATGTCAAAAGCAACTTTATTTCTTAGAAACATAACAGGCGTGAAGTAGAAGCAATTCCGCGTTTCGTCTGATGAGTGTGATGCCGGAGGCCCAATTTTAGTCCCTTTCCCGTCCCACCCTTTTCTTATAAGGAATGGATTGGATGGGAAAGTGGACTTGACGGTGGAGGAGACGCATAGGAAGAGGAAATATCCTCTTTATGTATTATACGTCTCCTCCGTCGATTTAGGGTAGGTAATTTAGGTGTATGGGCAGCGGTCGCTTCGCCATTTCGGCGGATTTAGGTGGCCGCTTGCTCGTTTACCACCTCATTGTATAAAAAAAGTAATAAACCAACGGTTTTAAACCTAAATCACATAAAATCTACACGAAGTAATTTTAACAACTTAATCGCTGAATAACTGAAATAGCATATATAAGTACTTATTTCAATTCAATGCTAATATATAATACACAAACAAATAGCAAATCGTGTAAATAATTCAAGTTGCAATCAAGAAACCAGACGTGCCCCAAATATGAGCACGTGAATTGACAAGGAAATTGCCGCCGAGTGTACGAGTATTCCGTGAATTACACTAGTTAGTTGGTTTTAAATTAATTATATCAATACCACATTAATTATGTTTCACATATTGAATTCGAACGTAGCCTAGTAACATGTTTCTTATACAAATTGTGGTCTAGTAACAGATTTGCAGCAATATTTATTATGCTTTTCACATATAAAAAGTGACTATTTGATGATGAAATTTTAGGAGTTGTTTCTAGAACTCTTTTCCGACATACCGAATTGTATATTTTTTTGTAAGACGACTATGGACTTAAAACACCAGAGGAACTGACAGTTACTCGAACTCCCTTTTATTCTATGCCCATAGTTAAGAAGTTACATTAACTGACTTCATTCTTCTACCTCCATAGTATTGCGGTCTTCTATAATAATATTATAAAGAGGAAAGATTTGTATTTTTGTATGTATTGAAATAACTCAAAAACTATTGGGCCGATTTCAAAAATTCTTTCACCATTAAAAGGCTACGTTATCAGTTAGTAACATAGCCTGTTTTTATTATTTTTTTAATTTCACGCGGACGAAGTCGCGAGCAACAGCTAGGATAGAAATAAAGCAAATAAAACGTTGCCTAGTATTTTGTTCCAAAAGAGAAAAATCAATCTTATTTTACATTGAGAAAACATTTCCATTTTCTCTTCGTATTTCTCCCCCATCGTAATAAACCAAAGAAAGAAAAATAAACGAATGCAAACATTATTTGAATTAGGTAAATATGTTTACTTCGGAATGAATAATAAATTAATATAATTTATTGGCTTCAAATCGAATATTTTAATAGAATATGAATCAGCCAATCAGGTAAATTATAAGATCAATGACACTGACCATTTTTGCTACCATTTATTAGGTAAGAAAGGTTGCTGTTCGGGTATGACTTTTTAAATTGTCTTGTTTTACCACTAGCTGTTACTCACGACTTCGCCCGCGTGAAATTAAAAAATATGGCCAATGTTACACACAGATAAATTAACTTTCTAACGGTGAAAAAAATTTTAAAATCGGCCCACTAGTTTTTGAGTTATTTCAATACATAAAAAAATACAAATGTTTCCTCTTTATAATATTAGTATATATTACAAATTCGTGTGAATTTACAACTAAAATTATACAGTATTTGACGAACTACATTATAATGCTAAATGAATTGTACTAAACTCTCTAAAAATATTACATAATGGTCAGTAAATTAAATTCTGGTGCCGCGACCACTAAGTTAACCTATAAAACACTTTGGACGCTTCCGCAAGGTTCGTAAATCGAGTATAAATTGTACTGACATGCACATGATTTAATATGCATAAAGAGAATTTTGTAACTTTTTAATTAGGATATGACATGTTTTTTTTACATTGTTTTCATTTATTCATATGAAAGTTTAATCAGGATATGTCGTAATCTTTTTTTTTAATTAAGTGAAAAATGCTTTTTTCCTCAAATATCCAGTATCAACTGTCTTACGTCAAACATAAGCCGTCAGCTTTACCGAAAAAAGGTATATCCTTATCGATTTTTTTTATCTAAAAACGGAAATGATTTTTGTAAGCTTTTAAGAGTCTTGCCGTTGAAAGGTTAAGTGATTGTTTGCGCATTGTTTTGAAACAAACATTCATTGTCACTTCGATGTAATATTTATTTAACATACAATTTCGCAACATTATTTATTCTGATTATATAGGAAGAAGCATTAGGCAATCTTAATAATTCATTGAAGAATTAGGCAGGAAATGTTCTGTGTCAACACAATTTTGTATTTTGTTATTTAATGAATAGAGGATAAATTGTGCTTCTGTGTTTGGGCGGTAGTGATGTGCGTACTATATGTCGATAAGTCGAACGTAATGACGCAAGTACGTCGGGAGTTAATTATCGGTAAACAACTCTCCGGCTTTGATTATCCTTGTTGACACAATTTATGAGCCGGCTCGCACATGATAACGGATTTAATATAACGTCTACGGATTGAGAAGCACATCAAAGTATAAGAGAAATTGCACAAAGTTGTTTATTACATTTAGTTTATATACTACCACCCCAGGTATCGATGGCGGATGACCTCATCCACCATAGACTTTCCCCTGAAGAGGGATCTGCTTGAGCTTCAAGTCAAGTAGAGGGAGTACAAGACCGCGTAAGATGGACTCATATTGTCGAATGCTATGACTCACTTTGTTTTGATGTGCCACTCTAGTTTAGGTAAATAAACCAGACATTGAAAACCACGGTTTTATTTATATAGTGTTTTGCATTTAACAGTTGAAGTAAATTGAAAATAAAAAATGCTTTATTGATCCACGAAATTTGACAATTTTTGGGGACTTTGCCTGGAGACCTGTGTTACAGCAGTGCCTTCTCTTAATCTACATACCAGGTACTTTTTGTGAAATTAACAGAGTCACCGTAATTAGATCACAATAGTTTCTGACCATACAATTTAAGTCTTATTTTTACAAAAAATCCGTAGCGCATTTATTTTTAAACAGGCCCTCGATGTCACTAATGGGTTTTACTTAATTTTCTTTGGTTGAACATAATAGAGTGTCCACTAAAAGCTGGTAGCCGTTAAGCATTGCTCTTATCATTATTATTAAATTAATAAAAATACCACAGACTCAAAATAAATCAAAAAGGTTTATGAAAAGAATATAACGGATTATTATCATTAGGGAAGTACTTCATTGTTTCACCGTACCAAATTAAATTTTAGCATATAAATTTATAAGAAACATGAAAATATTAATGTGCCGTAAAATTCCACGGTTTAATGCAAGAGAGATCGACTCCGATTTTCTTAAGTATCCCCACTTAATCTTTACTATTAATAAAGTTTGTTTAAAGGTGACTCGAGACCATTAAAAGTTCAAATATTTAAAGTTCACAGACTACTGTTGGCATCTCGTTAGTCTCGATTTATTGGTTTTGTGAAACTCGATAATTAATTCTCTCGATTCAGACTTCGCTGTTGAATTAAAGCAATAAGCTCTTGCGAGTCTAAGGTTTGATGATCGCTTTATAGTTATTCTTAATGCTTAACTCCACTTATGCTTTAATATTTGTAAGTTAAAGACTTTTTAACTTAAAGACTTACGGCCAAGTGTTTTCAATTTTTCCATTGAATTGACATGCAATACACACTTGGATAAAACATATCGAAGGGCAGGTTAACACGGTTTACAACTCGCCACAAAGTAACCGCGCTCACGTAAACGCCTTGACATGTAGCTCAAGGGTCTATCGTACTAGAACATTGACAAAAGGGATTGTTAACTACATTAAAGGATAATGCCTATAGTCCTTATCACAATTACTCGGGGACAGAGTTTTATAATCTTACTAATATAAATGCGAAAGTTCGTTCGTTTTTGTTAATCTTGATCAACCATTTTGTTCAAATTACAAACGAAACATTGCACTTATGGATTTAAGATAACCTTCTCCCTCTCTCAAACTATTCTATTTATAATAACAAAAGTTATATCTGAACCAAGGATTCAATTAAGTACACACTGGGTCAATTGTTTTAAAATAAATTCAATACATGTCAACCAATGTAATAAGAGCCACGTAAACTATACAAATGAACGATGTTGATGTAATACAGCTTGCAAACGGATTGGCAGGGAGTCTATGCTTACTGGTCAGTCAACAACACTGATATTACGCGGTCGGTGTCCATTATTGAAGCTATTCGATATTGGTTGTTATTTACATAAACAGTCTAGAATACTCATTGTACATGTTATCATCTTTTAAGTTCTGTTAGTGAAGGTAAATAAGAATTAGGCAACGTTTTCTTCTTAATAAAACGAATATTCGTTTGTAAAATTGACAATCTAACAATTTTTTGATCGTATTTTATTGTATCCTTTTCTACGATTTTATCAGGGTTGAAAATCGCCCCAACGTGGATATTACTTTCAAAGTAAATCTCTACCAAGTCTATATTAAATCACACAGCGGGAGTCTCCGGTACAAAAGCTGTAAAAGTCGGACAATCGCTTTATTTATTACATAGTGTATTTGTTTTATAACTTTTATATATTCAAGTTGGCAACATATATGCACGATTTATTTTTTACTTAGAATATTGATAGAAAAGTTGTGTAAAGTGTATTGAACGAAAACAGCAATAGTCGTCTCATGAAATTCTAACAAATATTTTAATTGCGTAAGTTTCGATGCAAATAGAAGACGCTTGTATTGTTTAAAAATATTTTACACTTCTTATAAACAGATGTTATACCTTTACTTATCTTAAAGGAGGTAAAATTGTTTGTTCGTGTTTTTATTAACTTTCAATATCGTAATTTTGATTGAATGATTACATTTCCTTTAGAAATAATCTGCGATTTTCGCACAAAAATGTGTCAGAAATTTTCGCTTGTAATTCGTTTTTGCCATCTGACAAATAACTTCTCGACTTTGTTATTTTTTTAATATGTACTTGAGAAAAGACAACAATTTACAATCTAATTATTCTTGATAACTAACATTCTCTTAATTTCTAATTTATACAGATCGAAATTAACATGTTTGTCGTTTTGCGAGTTGGTTTGTTTTGATTTGATTAGCATTCTAAACACGATTCCCTCTTGTCGACGACACAAGTCCCGCCACATAAACAGTGTTTTCAACTGGTAAACACATTGTTTGTTTCTAGTTTATACAGTGCATAAAGACATTTACACTTCGTTTAGTATACACAATTACTAGTCCTAACATGACCTATATTTATGTAAGAATGAATGTATGGATGACTTTTGCTACTTAAAGTATCAACATTATTTTATAGAAACATATTGGATTTAAGAATATCTGCTAATAACGGAATATCGTTTAATTTCAATGTATAAGCTACCCACGTGAATTTTTGGCAGCCATCGTTTATCATAATATAATGTTTATCTTAGACTAAAATATCCACTATCTCAACCACTCGACGTGTTTATTTTTCAAAGTGCAATCGTAAGAGTGCTACGACCTCTTGAGCGTAGCACGTCTACGAAAATACACTTTTGGTAGTAGCACAATTTAATGCAATGTTTATGGCTAGAGTAACCGTGGGTGGTATGGTAAAGATTTTTGAAATAAATTTAAAAAGAATGTATTTTATTTCTTGGAAAAAAAAACAGCAGTTTCTATTACCATACGGTACGGCGCGACGGAGGCGTTCTCGAGGGAAATCTAATAGAATCTTTATGTGCTCAGCACGCGCCGCATCACTAAAATAGATTGAAGATAGTCGATTCAATTGGCCCAATAAACTATTCCAGCGAAGTAGCCGCCCGCGGCGATAATCACCAAATCGACTAACAATACGTACAAATAAGTGTTGTAATTTAATTGTTGACTACTGACTCTTGTAAGATACTTTGTATAAAATAAATAAATACCCTATATTTTGGAGAAATAAAAGTAAA
>LD689102.1:259512-276320 GCA_003118335.3 Papilio memnon
TTGCCATGGTTTGTCATCATGTCATGTCATTTTGACATTTGCGATGATCATTTAACAAATGTAGGTAAACAATGAAATAAAGTTTTTTTACACGCGGATGAAGCCGCAAGCGAACAGCTAGATATAATATACGTATGAAAAGCTCTGTAATGTGAAGTATGATAACAAGTGAATAACAGTCAATGCCCACGTGATGTCATATATTAGCGTCTAATAATAGGCTAGGTTAACGCACCGCTGCTAAAGATTTACTATTTGTTGCATTCCTTAAAGGAAGCTATTTATTACGTGTTAACACACTAATATCTATACTTTCTCAATAAGGATACCTGCGTATTGTGAGAGAAGATTTAACACTAGCTTTAGGGCCTGCCTCACCAAATTGTAAATTGTCTGATAACAATTGAACGTGTAAAATATGTGATGGAATATCGGATTTTGTTCCCTTATTTGACAGTGACGTCATTTTTAAGCTATCTGAGCCTCTATCAGCCAGTGGTGGGATAGGCCCTTAGGCTTTTAAACAATTGAAGTCTACCATAGCCCAAGAAATTATTAAAAAAATATACCGCATTATATTTAGAAAGTTTATAACTTAACTCATGAGCTGATTTCATTATGAAAGGTTTCCATCGCTTTCGTCGTTACATTTTAAATTACATAGTTACAAGACCGGTATAACGTGTAAAAATTGTGCGTCTAAACTGACCAAATTAATGCTTTGTTAGGCAAACGCGAAGTTTTAAGTCTACATAAATGTTTCTTTAAAGTTTATTATTATTAAACTCCATTATTAACAATATTAGACTTAAATATTGTACAATTATTCGATCATATTATACTTTCGTAGTACTTCATGTTTTGGCTATTAAAAGGCGCATAATGAATAGCATTTATTAATGACGGTAAAATGAAATACCGCGCCCTTACATTTATGGGCCATCATAACAAAGCATCCTTCGGGAATACAGCAATAAGTAATTAATGGTCAGTTATATTAGTGAATAAAACGAAGAAGAAAGTTACTTAATAAAAACTACGAATTTTTCGTAGTTTATGTAAATGTAATTCATTTATCGCAGTAATAATCGAAAAAAAATTATGACGAATTTGAAATAAAAAAAATCTCCCACACAAATAACACAAAAGCACACTCAATCACATTCGTAAAAAAAAACTACTAGTTATGGATATAAAAGAGATAAAATCGTATCGAATTCTTTATAAAATCTATTTATATTCTTAAACTTGACAAAACCTTGTCTAAAGTGACGAATTCTTTACAAGCTTAAAATTACCTCTTTTACACCATAAAAAACTTTTATCAACAGCCCGTTAGTAAGAGAACGTTAACAAAATCAACATAAACACAATAACAAACAAACAAACACACTGTTAAACACGGGACAACACACCAAACATCTAAACTCACCGATCGGTGTTCATATCCTGCGACAGATTGTCCTGGTACGTACTGAGGACGGACATGGCCTGCAAGTCGGCCATCTTCTCCTGCGTCTCCTTCTCCGTCTGCTCCAAACAGGAAGAGAAAGTGTCAATCTCTTGCTAAAGTCGCACCGAAATAAATATTCTAAAAAACTCATATCGCCAAACGCACAAACATCCTTGGCTTCGTTATACCAAGTCAATGACATTCATGTGCACAGATAACGAAAAAAAGGTCGTTTAAGGCGTACTTTGTAGCCGCGTCTCGCGTGCGTTCTGAACACTCTCTGAGTACCGGCATCGTAAATAACGCAACGCAGCACTTCGATAAAAGACCTAGCGAGCATTGTCTGCGCTCGAGCCGCGGCAGTGGACTGCGGAGGCGGCTAGAGGCGAGCTCACGCGGCCTTGGCCGTTTCACACTGAAAATCCGACTGATTCACCTGTGTTTGATTAAGTTTCTCGAGAGCTAAACTGCTGCGCCTTAAAACGTTTCTCGACGTTCTCTCACTTCGAGCATTGTAGAATTATTATCCATAGAAACACTCTAAAGTAATTAGCAAATTTGTTAAAACGTTTAAATAAATTAACCAGTTACACAAGACACATTCGTCGTCTCGCACGCTTAGCGAACTACTGTATAATGTTTACTTTGATGTTAGATTAGCTACATGCAAATTGATATGGACGTTTAAAATAAAACATATCGCGTTTTATATTACATCTTACTAATCTTACTTCTTACTAATATTATAAATGCGAAAGTTTAGATGGATGGATGGATGGATAGATGGATGTTTGTTAGAGTTTGTAGCCTAAACGGCTGAACGGATCTTGATAAAATTTGGCATAGATGTAGGGGATAGTGTGGAAGAATATATAGGCTACTTGGTTTTGTTTTTTTTAATACCACGCGAACGGAGTCGCGGGCGAAAGCTAGTATTACATAAAACATACAAGTGACATAATAGGGAAATTGATGGATAGGATCGAATCCTGAACGTTCAGTGACTTTCTCTATCAAGGATTTAACTGTAAGATACTGTAAATAATAGTTTCTGCACCTATCACTTAGGTCAAATCGAGTTCAGCCAATTTACCTATCAATTACATGGTGTAGAGCCAAACAAAAGGCACATGACTCATGTCCTCTAACAATGGAAATGACGTTCCGTATGTAAATAACATAAATTCGTCAGTATGTTGCACACAACGCACAAACTAAATAGCAACTTTTTACAGTGTATAGATAGCCTTAGGCGGTAGTTATATTTATGAGACTACCTCAAGGGTATTTATTTGCATTTTAATTACAGTAAAGGTAACCTACAAGCGCCAATTTCTAGTAAATGCTAGAAATTAAAACACAACCTACTATTATAATTACAAAAATCTACATCTATCTATACATACATATAATAAAATTGGAGTGTCTGTAATATCAATGGAAAAATTCCAGATTTCGGGAAGATGATGTACTTGCGTTGCTAATAACGAAAGTGGCATTTAAAAAAATGTTGTCTGTCTGTCCGCAAGCTGCGTTTGTTCCGGGTAATCTCCGAAACGGTTGGGCCGATTTCGACCGGACTTTCACTGAAGGGTAGCTGGCATAGACGGGCATATTATAGGCTACTTTTTTTTTTAATTCCGCGCTGTCAAAATGGCGTAACGGGTGGTCCAAATTTGGACTAACGAAGTTTGCGGGCGACGGCTCGTATGTTACTAAAACTTGAGCAGTATATATTTTAATCAATTGGACAAGTTAAAAAAAGGCAAAAACCTTGAAAAAAAAATTAAGTGTCAGTCAAGACTATTGTTTTGTTTTAAAATTGTCATTAGATAATGTGCTACTGGTACTAGGGGCCAGTGTGAATGCTGTGTTATTAGTATAGATTGTTCCTTAAATAAACTCGTTAATTACACTAATTACATTTTAATGATAATGAGGGATTATAAAAACAATTTCAATGTCAACATTGTAAATAAATATGATTAAATAAGAAAGTTTACTTAATTAATAATGAACCTAAATAACTTGTAAATTAAAAAAATAGTTTTGGAGCAATTATCACAATGGTATAGTTAACATTCAAAACTATTCAACAGAACGAAAAATCTATCTGACTCATTCTAAACTAAATAAACTATTGATCAAATAAAGACAATCATTTTACTCTCAACCTTAAGACACATACTTTAAGGTTGATATTAATAAATCTCCTGCACTTTAACATATAAGTGACATCCAAAACATTAATAAAAAGTAATAAAAGGCTATTTAAAAATTTCAACATTAATAAAAATAGATTAATATTTATTAATACCTAGCTTTCGCCCGCGACTTCATCCGCGTCGAATTAAAAAAAAAGTATGTAGCCTATGTGTTCTTCCAGACTAATCCAATCCAGAACATCCATCTAAATATTCACAATTATAATATTAGTAGGTTATCTTAATGTTATGTTTGCAACTAGCTATAACACTAAATCTAGTACTGTACTTACTACAACATGAAAGTGGTTCCTTTTTATATAAAAGTAAAGCACTCAAAGTTAAAGTAACTACATAACAATGCACTTAAGTAGAATGAGATTCACTTTGTATCACTCCAGGGGGTATATAGGATTACATTATTTCATTACTGATAACACACAAAGTAAATATTCTAAGTAATGTTCGACTAAATAAAGATAATGTGTTGGTCAATTACCTACCCTTAATTAAAAAAAAAACGAAAATGTAAAAAGGACAACAAAAAAAAGTTATGATGATTGAGATTTAAATTAAGAATTTTTAACTATTTTTTTTATACTCTCATCTACTGTACTTATATTATACCTGGTTGTTCAGTCATTTAGGCTCTAAACTATAATAATGGAATTTACATACCTAAAAAATACATACAAAAAACAGAACCCACTTTATCAGTTGAGTTGAAAGTAAATAATTGCTTAATCATCTCTAAATAGTAAAGATACAAAATAATTATTAGGAGTACAAATAAGTGTCTTCTGTTTTATTGTAGATGGCGCTGCACGGAGTTTCGGTTAGCTTTCGCAGATGATAACCGGCTTAAAAAATAGTTCGGACATTCAAGAACAACATAACCTTTTAATAATATTGATTTTATATTGGTAAAATATAATTTTTATAAGTTGAAAATGTCAAAATTTGAGCCAAGTAAGCATCATTTGCGGGAAATATTCATTTAGGAGACACTTATTTGTACTAGTAAATTCCAAAGAGGGCTAATACTTTGAATTAAGTATTGCTCTGTTCTTAACAGAGCATCAACATTTACAGAAGAGCATTTTGGTAAACATTAGTAATTACTAGAAACATCTTATCTACTAATAGCACTATTAAATGTTATTTGCCAAGCTAACATAATGCAAGGCTTTATTGGCCAATGAAGTCATCATTTTAGACTTTCGAGTTTCAAATGGAAATAATGATAGATCTATAGTAATGCAAATGAGGCACAATATCTCCTTCATTATTACATTGTCATGGTTTTATCTAGAACTAGCTGTTGCTAGCAACTTTGCCTGCATGAAATTAAATTTGTACAAAATATAGCCTATGTTACTCACAGATAAATTAGCTTACTAATGGTGATTTTTTTTAAATCGGCCCAGTAATTTTTGTGTGAATCAAATACATACAAAAATTCAAAAACACAAATTCCTCTAATTAATATTAATAGATAATTGACTATTCTAGAACCGTCAGATCAATACTTTACAACTAAGCATATAAAACCAGGAGACATTAAAGGAAATAATGGTTTACTTAAGTTTTGTCTCCATGTATCAACAAATATCAAGTCTATTCAAAGGTCTGTATATAAATCCCAGTCCTACTGACCCTAAATAGTTCTACTAAATCTAGTTGAGAAATGATTAGGTTCATAAAGGACTATACTATAGGTGAGATGGTATTGGTAAGAATATAACTTGATATTTGTGTGACTCTAGGCTATATATTTTTAACTCATGTATTTATAATATTAAAATTAGTAACTAAAATAAAATATATGATTATAGCTTACTGAGTGAAAGTCTCCAGCTCCATCTTCGAATAGCTCTTGGAACGCGAGTTCATTTCTTTGTGCGTCAGACAGGAAGGATTCAGTTTCTGTAGCGTCTGATCTCTTATGGTGTAACTTTACACCGCCAGCGTAAATTGGTGTTGATATCTTTGGCGTAAACACATTCTCTTCAGCTCTTTCCAGTAGAGGCTTTGGTACGTCTTCTTCGAGGGATGGATCACCGTCAGACATTACTTATACGTTTATTAAAATCCTAACAACTCACAGTCATTATACGGACTCGGACTTTTCTCTTCCTGATTCTATTAGTCACCAAACTGAGGCTAATGATACATTGCACGATCTTTCATCTAACAGGATAATTTGTTAATGTTATTTGGAAGTTAAGTTGATTGTCAGCACGGAATTTAACAACACGATTATTAAAAAATGAACTGAACAAAACGATGATAAAGAAATAGAAAAATCGAAGGAATTAATGAACGGCTAAAATGAGATGAGAGATGACCATAAAATGACATATAGCAAAGTGACAATCAACTGACAATGACACGAAAAAAATCGAAACAGATTGTAAAAGATTGTAATTTTCAGATTGCTGGTTTTCGGTAGCCTTAATTTATTTATTTACTGTAAAATATTTCTTAAGGTGTTTAATTTCATAATAATCTTATTCGTTACCAATTGGTTTTATACATTTTTTAAAGAAAGTAAACGCACAAGTTATAGGAACGGGTGTATTCACCTTTACAATTATGCCACGCCGCTCACAAACTGTCATCGACGTCAATGCGTCAAACAATTCTTCGAGTTAGCTTTGAATAAGAGTATAGGTTGCCGGCGAAATTATTTTTAATTATTTGCAGTGTTAACTGTCTCAGATAAGATTTATGTTATGATTAACCATTCCCGTTAAATAAACTACATTCAACATGACCGTGGAAACCCAACCTAGGGCAAAACTGCCATACCTCTCTTCCGATAAACAGCTCACGTTTATAAAATTGGCTGTTTTATCGATGGCAGCAATCTTATGTAAGTTATTTAGTTGATAATTTTGTGTCTTAAGAGAGTTTAAATAGCGCTTCATACATTATTATTAAAAACTTGCATTACTACTAATTCCTTGCCTGTTCCAAGTTAGACATGGTACCGCACCATTATGTTATTGGTGTTTCAGTCATTAAACTCATGTATGTTTACATGGTTATTTAACTATGATTTTGGTTTTCCATAAATAAATCATTTTTGGAATAACACCTACATTCCTAATCATATTTTTAAACAATGTAAACAGAGTGGTTCCCGTGTTCTGTTGTTTATAGTAAAATTAGTAAGTAAAGACAGTAACAAATACAGTAAAGCTAGTTAATAATCAGTAATGTATCACTACAAGCTTAATTTTAATATTGAAATAAAGAATTTATTTTTTACAGCATTTGCAACTAGGCTGTTTTCGGTTCTTCGTTTTGAGAGTGTCATCCACGAGTTTGATCCTTATTTCAACTATAGAACAACTCGCTACCTCACAGAGGAGGGTTTTTACAACTTTCACAATTGGTTCGATGATAGAGCATGGTATCCGTTGGGGCGTATTATTGGAGGTAAGATTTAATGAATAATGTAAATATCCTTCGCCTTTAAAACAAATGTTTACTGTAAACCACATGTAATAATTTCTACATTCTATAATTCTATTGGTTTTGAGAACAACAAGAATTTAGTTATTTCAATTATTTTAACATATAAGGGAAAAAGTGTACACCTCTATTAAAGAGACAATGCTACAAGTCTTCTGGTGTTGGAAGTACTATAAGTGTCTGATCAATGAATATTATGTAATTGGCTGCGTTTTTAATCCTCTTCACCTAAAAAATATCTTTTTACAGGTACAATATACCCCGGCTTGATGGTGACATCGGCCACACTTTACAATATTATGCAGTTTCTGAATATCACAATAGACATTCGAAATGTCTGTGTCTTCCTCGCACCATTCTTCTCTTCATTAACTACAATTGTCACATACCTGCTGACTAAAGAATTGAAGGTAAACTAACTCATTTTTAAAAAACGAACCCTTAGTTAAGTAGGCTTGATTTTTGCAACTCTTATGGTCAGTTAATACTGACTGATGGCAGCAAAAACATACTGTTATTTAAATCTAGGTTTTATGTGTTTTGTCAAAATAAAATAATGGAAACATGGTCACTAATGTTACCAGCATTAGGGAAGGGCTTGGTTGGGTGATCAACTAATACAGACTTTAAGTGAGGGTGCAGGTGTGCCTTAGATTTTGACCAAGGTGCTAGTAAAGCTAAAACCCGTAATTGATTTACAAGTGTACAATTTGATGAATAAAGCAAATCTATTCTTGTGATTTCAAATTACATTAACTTCAAAGTTGATAATTTCTTCCATAGAATGAGGGTGCAGGCTTAGTTGCAGCTACAATGATAGCTATAGTACCAGGCTACATCAGTCGTTCAGTCGCAGGCAGTTACGATAACGAAGGCATTGCTATATTCTGCATGTTGCTCACATACTACTTTTGGATAAAAGCAGTCAATACGGGAACCATTCTATGGGCTACATTGACTGCCCTTGCATATTTCTACATGGTAAGTGTTATAAATTATATGATTTCTTTGTTTTTAATATTGATTGAGTATTTTATTTGGATTGCTGTATAAAGTCAATAAGCAGTTATCTTATACCAATCATAGATCAATACGGTGAAAACTTCACACTGATAAGTTTTGTAACTTATCTGTTTTTGCACTTTCATACATTTTATTTAAAATTTAAAATGTAAATTCATTAATGTTAATTTAATCCAAGGAACATAGATATTTTTCTCGTTTATAGAAGTTTCTAGTTTATCCAGATACAAATCTTTTTAAATTCATTATGTTTCTACCTATATAATTAACAATTCCAGGTGTCCTCTTGGGGTGGTTATGTGTTCCTAATCAATTTGATCCCACTCCACGTGTTAGCGCTGATGTTGCTCGGTCGTTTCTCCGCACGTGTGTATGTGGCGTACAGCACACTGTACTGTGTCGGCACTATACTGTCCATGCAGATATCTTTCGTTGGCTTCCAACCTGTACAGAGCTCGGAGCATATGTTGGTAAGTTTTAGATGTTAAAGAAGTAATGTATGTTAAGATGGGATGTGACAAGAAGGGATAAAGTTACAAATCTGTATATTACATAAAGTATAGACTACAAACCACATGAGTGGTTTGGCGGGAAAGTTTAATAAAACCATATTGTAAAATTTGTGAAATAAAGACTAACAAAAAAAAGTTGATAGTACCGCTAGTAAGAAGAGAAATTGAGAAGCAAAAGGTTAGCATAGTGTGTACTTATTATACAGAGATGATCACATAAACAAGAAAATATTAATATTTAATGTGGATGACTACAAAGATAGTGGAAGACCGAAAAAAGTATAGAAGAAATGTGTGTAAGAGGATGAGTGTATAAAGAAATTCAGGCGAATTTATTTTGTGAATACTATATTATGTGAAAAACTGTGCAATTAATACATAATATCTATTATATAGGCTCTGGGCACATTTGGTCTGTGCCAACTGTATGCGTTCGCTCAGTACCTGCGCGCGCGTCTCTCGCCCGCTAACTTCGAGTTATTGTTCCGAGCGCTGCTCACCACATTACTGGCAACACTGGGTACCGCTATAGTCGCTCTGACCGTCACAGGTAAACCTTTTGGTGCATCGCAATGATTTTTATGCGACATTTATTGTTGTGTATGAAAAATTCTTAGGTTTAAGTGAATAGTTTTTTTTTTTCTTATATATGTTGACTATTTCATTTTAGAGAAATAAAGCTATAAATGATATTTTGTAAATTTACAGGAAAAATTTCACCATGGACGGGAAGATTCTACTCTCTGCTCGACCCTTCTTATGCGAAAAATCACATTCCTATCATTGGTCAGTATATTATGACTTTCTTTTGTTATTTTAAGTAGACTATAAAATTTTGTTTTTTTAATCCAGAATGAAAATATTTCTGTGATTTTTTTCAAATGTAACTTCTATAACCAAAGTTTTCTCCCTCCAGCTTCTGTGTCGGAGCACCAGCCGACGTCGTGGTCTTCGTTCTACTTCGACCTGCAAGTGTTGGTGTTCCTGTTTCCCGCAGGACTCTACTTCTGTTTCAGCAAGCTCACCGATGCCAATATATTCATCATTCTGTATGGAGTGCTTAGTATTTACTTTGCGGTAAGTAATACTCGGTGTTTGTGTCCCTTAGTGTTGGTTTAGGAACAGAATTCAATATGTCTGCAAGTTGATGACCACTAAACGTCCTAAAGTGTAAATTTTATGCGAAATATCTACACTTAGGAGGCTAAGTAACTTTTGAACAGCTCTTAGTGCAGGTTTTAGTGAGTAACGCGCTTTTGCCAAGATGAACTTTTGAAATGATGGATAACTTATATTGTTTAGAGCTTATCTCACAATTCTTTTAAATTGTCAGATAACAGTCCAACATATAAAATAAGTGATAAAAGTATTGTATAATATTTTGGTACTCTATCTGACGTTGACGTCACTTTTAAGCTATCAGAGCCTTTAGAGCCAGTGGTGAGACAGGCTCTAAAACTTTCATGAAACCATATGAAAAACTAATTAAATACGACTTAGTTAAGGATGGACACTTGACAGATCTATTTGATTCCGTCATCGCACGAACATTTGTGAGTTTAGAATTAAGGCTTCCTTTTTGATGGACAATTTTATGTGAATGTAACTCAAATGATGACAATAACAAGCTTGATAGCGTAGTAGGCGATGTCCGAGACATTCTCCGTCGCCTCCGCACTATGATCCATACACTTTGATCGCTGACTTCTTACACAACATTAAGTGTCACAATAACCAGTACAACTAGATCTACACACTGGTATTACATCCAGGGCGTGATGGTCCGTCTGATGCTGGTGCTGGCGCCGGTGATGTGCATAGTGTCGGGCGTGGCCGCCTCCAGCCTACTCAGTCTGCACATCAAAGATATTGAACCTAAAGTAGACAAACACGAAAAGAAGAAGAAACATGAAAATAATTTTGTATTCCGATCTGAGGTGAGACTTATAATTATTCTACAATTCGAAATTACGTAATTTTGTTTCGAAATATAGTAAACTTATAAATGCGAATGCTTGGATGGATGGATGTATGGATGAAATATTGAAACAGATCGATTACGAGATAGAACAGACTTTTTAATCAATTCCAACGCGGACGAAATTACGAGTAACGACAAGTAGGTTGAAAACTTATTCCATACGAATATCTATCTCTGATATAGACTAGACATCTAGGTGCTAAATTATTCTAGGCATATCTAAATCTTTAATTAGACAGTTTTTATATTAAAACTAACTGTTCCCATGCGGCTTCATCCGCGTGAAATTGTAAAAAAAATAATTTATTGTTTACATTTGTCAAATTATCAATTGCAAATGTCAAAATGACATGACATGATGACAAACCATGGCAATCTTGCTTCTTTAATATTGGCAGCAACTTATGGTCTCTTTCCCACATTAAGTTTTTTATCCAAAATATTTACCCCCTAAGTTTATTGGCCTGAAAATATATAGCCTAAAGCGTGACGTAGGTGTAGGGCTTTTCATTAAAAAAAGGATTATTCAAAAATATGCTGTAATTGCTGACATCTTAGGCAACAAAGAAGTGTGTGTTTACGCTTTATTATATTAGTATAGATTTGGCAAATAAGCTAGCGGCCACTTTTGATGGCGCCATTCGCCATAATAGCGAAGCGACTGTTAATCCTTTAATCGACAAGGAACGTACTGATATTACCCTCCCTATTCAAATGTACAGTTTAGTTAATTACCAACTTTCGCCCGCGACTCCGTCCGCGTAGGATTTAAAAATACAAAAGCCTATGTGTTCCAGACTATACTATGGTTAGATGTATACCAAATATCATTAAGATCCGTTCAGTCGTTCAGGCTACAAACTCTAACAAACATCCATCAAAACATGCATTTATAATATTAGTAAGATATTGAATGTCGCATGTAACAAGGAGAACGTTAGTTATAGTACACCGGTAGAGGTAAACTAGAAAGAGATGGATGGATTGCGTGAAAGGTGACATGATCAAGAAGGGAGTGATGACTGAGATGATGGATGATAGAGTTATGTGGAGGACAAAAACCTGTTGCGCCGACCCTACGGGAGTAGGATAAGGAGATGATGATGATGTTGAATGTCAGGTGGGGACACTGTTCGTGTGCGTGCTGGGCTGCCTGCTCATGTCGTACGTATTCCACTGCACGTGGGTGACGTCAGAGGCGTACTCCTCCCCCTCCATAGTGCTGTCTGCGCGCGCGCACGACGGCGCCAGGATCATATTCGATGACTTCCGCGAGGCCTACACCTGGCTCAAGATGAATACACCTGAGGTAAGTATTAAAGCCAGGAATATACGACTTGTGTCCAAGCTACTGGTTTGCAAGTAGCTTTATTTTTAATTATTATATAAGGTGATTTGATCGCTGCCTATAGACATCCGCATTTGCAGATGCTTTGCCTATCTTAAATCAACAGGAAGGGACATAGTAAAGGGATATTTCCCCTACCTAAGCGTCCTATCCCCCTCCAAATCCACTTTCTCCTTCCCATCATTTCCCTGTACGAAAAGGGTGGAAAGGGAAAGAGGAGTGATATTAGCCTCTAATACACATCTAAACAAATATTGTAAAGAGGAAAGATTTATATTTTTGTATGTATTGAAATAACTCAAAAACTACTGGACCGATTTTAATAATTCTTTCACCAAAAGGAAGGTAATTTATCTGTAAGTAACATAGGCTATATTTTAATAATTACACGCGGACGAAATTGCGAGCAACAGCTAGTGTAAGATAAAACACGGAATTGCTTCCACCCGACGCCTGTCTACAGTCGACTGTTTGTGTGTGCAGGAGTCGAAGGTGATGTCGTGGTGGGACTACGGCTACCAGATAACGGCGATGGCGAATCGCACGGTGATAGTGGACAACAACACGTGGAACAACACGCACATCTCCCGCGTGGGCCAGGCCATGGCGTCGGGCGAGGAGCGCGCCTACCACATCATGCAGGAACTAGATGTTGATTATGTGCTAGTTATATTCGGCGGACTCGTCGGTTACTCCTCGGATGGTAAGCAACACTTTACGTGACAAAAATCTAATGTTACCTACTGTTACTTTTTATAGCGTAGTGCCCATAGTCTGGACAAACCCGCAATTGGGTTTACGGATTTTATTTAATTCTGTATTTTGTACTGTGTCTTATAAATAATTAATATTTAAAAATAAAAAAGGGCCACCGGAAATCGTCAATATAGCAAAGCGTACTATTCTTTTTTTTATACTTTATTAGCAGTTTTATTTCTCAAATATTTAGATTGTCGATATTTCCAGCTATGTAATTCTGGCGTAAGCCTATTTAAATGTCTTGGCTGCTCAAGATCAATGCGACATATTGCCCTACATCTAAAATTGTGCATTAGCGCCCATATTCATATATGTACACGTAGTGTAATAATAATATTTTACTATGATTACTTACTAGGTCTTACTTCTTACTAATGTTATAAATGCGAAAGTTTAGATGGATGAATGGATGGATGGATGTTTGTTAGAATTTGTAGCCTAAACGGCTGAACGGATCTCGATGAAATTTGGCATAGACATAGGTAGTTTGGAAGAACACATAAGCTACTTTTATTGTTTTAATTCCTCGCGGACGCATCGATGACGAAATCCATATTATTTACAAATATTTACAATGTTTTTCAGATATAAACAAGTTCCTGTGGATGGTGCGTATCGGCGGCAGCACGGAGCGCGGCGCGCACATCCGCGAGGCGGACTACTACACGCCGGCGGGCGAGTTCCGCGTGGACGGCGAGGGCGCGCCCGCGCTGCTCAACTGCCTCATGTACAAGATGAGCTACTACAAGTTCGGACTCGTCTACACTGAGGGCGGTCAGTAAACATTACTTATTCCTCAACACGGTTTAATCCTAACACACTCTCAGCATTTCTATTAACGGAATAGCTGTTTGTCTATGTGAAATTAAAAAAAAAATAATAAAAAATATAGCTTACTATCTTTCGCTCGCAACTCCGTTCGCTTGGAATTTTAAAAAAAACAAAAGTAAGTAGCCTATGTGTTCTTCCAGACTATCCTCTACATCTATGCCAAATTTCATCGAGATTCGTTCAGCCTTTTAAGCTACAAACTCTAACAAACATCCATCCATCCATCTAAACTCTCGCATTTATAATATTAGTACGATATTGATATATGTTGGTATCCGTCAGGTCGTCCTCCGGGTTTCGACCGCGTGCGCGGCGCGGAGATCGGCAACAAGGACTTCAACCTGGACGTGCTGGAGGAGGCCTACACCACCGAGCACTGGCTGGTCCGCATCTACAAGGTCAAGCCGCTGCCCAACCGCGGACTTTAACACCAACAACCACCACACAACACCAACAACCACCACTTACACCGATAACCACCACCAAGTGACCGTTGAACGGATATTGTAGATGTACACAATATTTCGAATTTCATTCATTTTTATTAGTAGAGATATCGCAATCTTTCTTATACTAGTGATTTTTCTTCTCATTTGCTCTCTATTGGAATGTTTAAAATCAGTTCAGAAGTTTTTAAGTTTTACAGTCAAATCTATTCACTTATAAATAAAGTAGTCACAAAAATATAGTTTTAGTAAACCTACCGAAATAAATGGCTTTAAGAAAAATCAATCTAAGGTCTAGATTGCGAGATCTGTACATTTATAATATGTCAAAGGTAATGTGATTATAGTTCAGTAAAAGTCAAATTGCGTGATTCTTGTATTGCTGTCACTGTTTTTTCTATGACAATGAGTGAGATGGCTATATTGTGATATAAGTCAAAAACATATCCTGTTCATTGTTACTTAAGTGTAAGTAGTGGGTAAATCAAATAAAATTGATGATCTGCAGATCAGCTCACATGTGTGCGAAGTTTAGATCGATTTTTCATAGTTATGATTTGCGTTTCCTTCACATAGTTACATCGCATTGAGCTGTAAGCTACTTTGTTGCTGAGCCATAGCTCAATAGTTCATGTCTAAGTGACCTGAACTTTTGAGCCGGTTCAAATCTAATTTACACAATTCTAAATGTACATGTGTGTACACTACAAATGTGTTCATCAAAATATTAATATATATTTTTTAATGGATATTGTTTTTTTTTTTCTTTTTGTTGCGCAATAACTGAAATCCAGTGGTTTTTATTTTCATTATAATTTGACATCTTACCACAAATTTCATCACACGATAATCTCAAACAAATATTTACGTACTACCTATATTTTCCATTAATTTGTTAATATTTACTGCAACAGAGTTGATGATCGGTCGGAATGTCCAAATAATCCAAATAAAGTGGAAACTATAAAATACCTTTTACTCTTAAATGCATATTGTTGCCAAAAGTATAGTTTTTATTGAAATAAAGATTTTTTTTAATTATTTTTCCCTTAATCTGTGACTCAAAAGCTATACTGAAATATTTATTTCACATTTAAATAAAAAAAATCATGCATTTAAGGGTTAAATCTCAAATGGATGAAGTTCCCTACAGTGCTAAGTGCTGAACATTGGATAATTAGATAGAATATTGTAATTGTTAATATAAATATTTTTTAAAATAAAAAAATTAAAATTTTAATTTCAAATATTTCATTATTCATTTATTTTAATGAAAATATTGATTTATTGGTATAACAATGGTTTTTAAATTGTTTAAACTATCGTGAGGACATTATCTTAAGCGTAAATTAAAAACGGCTCAACTCACGCTTTATCCTCCGGTGACGGCACCGACTAGTATGAAGATGAACCCCCGAAGGGTCCGAAACTAGTCGGTGCCGTCACCGGAGGATAAAGCGTGAGTTGAGTCGTTTTTAATAGTTTTTTCTAAATTGCATATTGAAGTAATTGTAGCAATAAAATAATAAAATATTTAGAGTTCTGTAGTGCAAGCTAGCAATAATTTTTTTATCATAAATGTAAGAATATGAATTTATATGTGCACGTTATGGCAAGAATGCAATCTGAAGTTAAGACATGAGAAACCTCTCTCTAATGACTCCTATTGAAAAAAGTGTTTTCACAATAGACATAATACAAGTTGAACCACATTTAAAATAGAATTTTATATGTAAATTAGTAGCACAAGTATTGTTATAATTCAAGGTAATTTTGGTATCCCAAGATCCAAAATATGGAAAGATGTAAAAATTCATTTTTATATTTTTATTAGTAATAAATTTTTATTAATATCCAAATGTTTTATTTTGAAATGTGTATATCAATTTATTAAGGTTTTCTATAATAGATGGGTTTCATTTATATATCTATGTATAGGAATCTATACTTCTATACTTAATTATTAATATAATAAAGCATAAACACACTTCTTTGTTGCCTAAGATGTCAGCAATTTTTGAATAATTCTTTTTTTAATAAAAATCCCTACACTTACGTCACGCTTTACGCTATATGTTTTCGCGCCATTAAACTTAGGGGGTAAATATTTTGGATAAAACCCTAATGTGTGAAAGAGACCATAAGTTGCTGCCAACATCAATGAAACAAGATTGCTATAGTTAGTCATCATCTCATGTCATTTTGACATTTGCAATTGATAATTTGACAAATGTTAACAATAAAATAAAGTTTTTATAAATTCGCGCGGATGAAGCCGCAAGGGAACAGCTAGTATAAACATAAAAGTCATAATAATAAAAATAAAATTTGATTATATTTACAAGTTTACATTATAAACTTAAAACCATATTCAGAAGAATACGACTTCGTGAGTTTTAGATGTCGTCGTCATTTTCACCCTGGTCAGAACATTCCTCAGGTAGGAAGGTGTCATCGTTGTGTGGGTTCTGTCTGTTGGGACGGAAGCGCTTGCGACTCTGCTGAGGGTTTGGCTCATCTACCGTCACCTGCAAACGTAAAACTATGTAAGACTACCTTTTGCCCGAGACTTTGTGCACGCGGAAAAAGGTGTTTCACAATGGGCCGATCAATCATCCCATTAGGAATTTTTTCCCATTTGGTTGATCGATTTTATGGATCTGATGGAACCAATAGGATTTTTTTCCCATCGGACCTTGGCTTTTTACTAACATACTCCAATGTTTTACATGTGTGCTAAATCTAATCAAGACCCATTAAGCTATTTTGAA
>LD689102.1:287838-314887 GCA_003118335.3 Papilio memnon
TTTGTCATCATGTCATGTCATTTTGACATTTGCAATTGATAATTTGACAAATGTAGGTAATGAAATAAAGTTTTTATAATATCACGCGGATGAAGCCGCATGGGAACAGCTAGTGTAGTATAAGAGACTTGCTAACAACTTTATGATCTGTTTTTTTTTTTAAATAATATTATAGTAGAATTTTGTTAACTTACTAACATTTCCTTTAACCATCCCAACTAAGCTCTAGACTTGTGCTAGGATATAGTTTACGACAATAGTCGAATGGCGGGATTCGAACCCTCAACCGCAAGATCGGTAGTCCGTACCCCAAACCATTAGACTATTGGCGCTTAAGATACAAGTTAGATATAAATAGAATTTTTGAGATCGATCTGACAACATTGTTTTAAGGATTGCCATAAAATTGTTTAATTTAGATTGACAATTAAATAAAAAAACTATTTAATAAATAACGTTTTTTATTAATCCTTAATTAACAATTAACCAAATCGTAGATACTAAGAATTAAAATACATTTTTACAAGAAAAAAAATTAAGACCGCTACACACGTTCGTTTTTAACTGAAAAGTCGAAAAGTTAAAAATGGCGTTGGTAGGCAAAACTGTATAAAACCGTAAAAAATAAAACTGCTAAAATGTATGGCACAATAACTTTGGATAAGTCATGTGCTTGTCACGTATTTATTCCTATCCATTAATACATTTTCGATTCTATTAACGATATCGGTAATCGAAATTCACTTTGAGTGGGCAGATCCGAAGGGAAGCGTTAAAAAATTGAATACGTAGCGAAAATGTAAAAAAACATTTGGTCCACGTTAGATTTGTCCTCGGAAGTGTAGGGGATAACCACCAAAAGACGGCTATTTTCACCTATACAGTATTCAAAATCCTAGCAATTTTGAGTCTTCCTCGGAAAGACGACCTTCTTCTAACCTTATTTTTAATCTGAAATAAGATAAGTATACATGTTATTAGTAAAAAAAAAAAAACCGACTTCCAAACAAAATACACTAAAAACAAAATATTCTCAAAAAACAATACACTAAAAAGCAACTAAATAATTCCTTGAATTACTTAAACATCCCTTATTGTTGCTGTTATGTCTATATTGTACAATTATTCTTACTTTGATGTCGGTGTCAGCCGAGACAGGCAGTGATGTTTCTACATAAGGCTTTCTACATTTTTACCATAACAATTGTCAATTAAAAGTATAGTAACGTTTAAGTAATGAATGTACATTGACTGACACCGACTTCAAAGCAATAATAATTGTACAATATAGACATGAGTTTTAATATTTTGTTAACTTCTAGAATATCGGTCAGAATTTCATACTGTAAAAGGCAATTATAATCTACATTTAATACTCTAACCTGGAAACATATTTATTAGGATAACGATTCATACCAAATAAAAATAAAAGCGTCGTAAAGTAAGTGGATTACATTTTAATTTATGGTTCTCGCGTAATATACGGTTATTGTGCGACAACCTTAAGAGATAGGTATATGCTAACGCGGACTTTAATTTAGAAAATTTAATGAGCTACAATTATTTCATACATCATTTTTATGTAGGTCTTATAGTTTAGCCTACGTAAGCAAAGAAAGCAAAAAACACCAATTTTCGTCACGCGATTTTGATCTACGCCGTAGTCTTGGACTCCAAAAAATAAATAAAAAAATAATTTTCAAAATCGGTCCATCAGGGCCGGAGATATCGCGTAACACGTTGGTGTACTTTATAAATAAAAATTAAAAAAAAACATACATACGAATTGAGTACCTCTTTTTGGGAAGTCGTTCAAAAAATGGACAGGTCATTGACATTTGTACTGATAAGTTCTAAAAAATATAAACGTCTCATACACGTGCCGGAATTTAATTTAAAATAATCAATTCCAACGTTTTACAATATATATGTAAAGAGATAAGCTTTTGACACAGAGGAAGGTAATGAGTATTATCTTCAAACCATGAAATATCGACTTCATAAATGTACAGGAAATTTTTAAATATGTCATACGCGTGTATTAGTCACCTATGTAAATAGACTACATAACACCAAATTATAATATAGGTCTACATGGATCTTGTGGCATCTTTTTCACATTGACAAGGGGGCGCCTATGAGCATTAATTTACCAGTAAGCATAAAATTCCTTACTTACGATATTCTCCCAGGTTGAAGACAAAATCAAACTATGCAATTTATTTGACCTGAGCTGAGTAGTAGTAAGTGATTACAATTTAAATCCATATATCTAAATTGTAAACTTTATACTGTTTGTTCAGAATTAACAATACCGAGTACTCGTTAGCAACATTATGCTCATGGCCCAATCTATACTAATATAATAAAGCGTAAACACACACTTCTTTGTTGCCTAAGATGACATATTACAGCATATATTAGAATAATTCTTTTTTTAATAAAAAGTCCTACATTTACGTCACGCTTTAGGCTATATATTTTAACGCCATTAAACTTAGGGGGTAAATATTTTGGATAAAAACCCTAATGTGGGAAAGAGACCATAAGTTGCTGCCAACATTATGGAAGCAAGGTTGCCAGAGTAAGGTAATTGGTATTTTGACATGCAATTGAGAATTTGACATATGTAAACAATAAAATATAGTTTTTATAATTTCATGCGGACGAAGCCGCATGGGAACAGCTAGTATGTTATAAAATACATGTTATATGCATGCACATGCACACGTGACATTTTTGACGGAATTTCGAAAATATAAAGATGACGACATTCACCCGTGCAGACGCCTCTCTCTCTTTACCACCAACTGCCTTCTGATCCATGTAGATTCATAAAATTTTTATTGAATCGATTTAGAGCGATGAAATTAAAAAAAGAATAAAATAAATGAATGTATGACCTCTGCTCATTGTGATCGAGTGACCAGAGCTGCGGCATGTGGCGCGGCCGCATGGAGGAGAGGAAGTGCTGCCGCCACAGCCGCTCCAGCTGCAGCAGACCCTCGTGCTTCAAGAAGTACTCCACCACTTTATGTCCGTGCGACGAGTAGTCTATGTTTTCAAACCTGTCACACAATAGCGTTAGGGCGGGGCGAGGTGGTACAGCACAGGGCGCTGGACATAAAAGGGCACCACAGGTGCTCAAAGGGGAAAATTAAAATTAGGGGACGTCGTAGAAATCTCAGCCAGGATGTTAATAATGCTAAAACCGTCCTTGCTGTCACATACAGAACTGACAGCTTGACCTTAACTGTAGGTAGTCTTGTAGTAGCTATCTACGGGAGCAATCATTAAAGTGTACTAATGTTTCCTTCTAAGTGTTCGTCCACACAGACTCTGTCGTAGCAGTTTATCGCAAATAAAACTGAACTTTATGGGATTGAAACAAGATTCAATTACACTTTACTCCTGACAAGGAAATAAGTAAAGTAAAATTCAATCTTATTTAATCTCGTAAAGATCAAATCTCGTGTGATAAATCTATGTGATAGCAGAACTTACACAACTTGCATCTCCGCCGCCTCTTGCAGAAGTTCCTGTGTGACATCTTCATGTTGTGGAAAGTGACGCAATAATATTAGTTCTAACTCCTTCCGCCTCTCCTCTGGCAGGACGTGTTTTCTCGACTGATATAGCAAAGCTCGAGCGGCTGAACGAATTTTCCTGTTCATCACAAATTAATTAATGTATAAGAACAACGAATATGTCCTATAGGCTGGTGGCTAGTACGAATACAGCTCTTGTACCCATAAACTTGTTCGTTTATTAAATGCCCAGTCCGGAACTATCAATTACCAACATGGAAAAGTTATAATACCGCCTCAAGATAAGAAAGGAAATGCCCAAATATAACCGAAGCTACTGATTAAAACAACGTTAAAGAGACATCGATAAATATATAAATTACGTCATGACAACTATTAGTCACATCTGCTGTCTGTATGACTCATCTTCTCTCTATTCGAATCCACAAAAACATAACTGTTTTAACTTTAGGTAACATTATCTACAGAGAAGAGATAAATTGAACATAGCCTTCATAAAAAATATAATTATAAACATATTTTTTTTAATCTTGATAACATTAAACCGGAAACCACACTGACCACTTTCTTGTGACTTATCAAGTAAGTTTATGAGAATAAAACATTCAAAACAAATGATATAAATTAAGGACGGAAACATATTGTCGTTAGCTCATATAGAGTGGAAGGAAGTCATTAAAATATACAAATACAGTAAATGTTTATTGTAACTAACTTGCAGTCAACGTCCTCCTTGTACTTGTTGTCGGTGTGCGCGGCGAGCGGCGCGGCGCACTGCTGGGCCAGCCGCTCGCGCACCGCCTGGTCGCGCATGTTGCTGCGCTGGTGGCAACCCGTACACAGCAGCACCACGTCATGCGACGCGTGGTCCTTCATTATTTCTAAATAAAATACTCACTATGTTTCTTGTTTTCGACTGAGATTTTAAAAACCTACACCGCTATCCAGACATCCGCATTTGTACATGCACCATTAATCAACAAAGGTTCACACAAAAAAGATATTTCGTCTACTTATACGTACAATCCTTCAACAAAATCAGACGACGGTCCAAAAAGACATGAAAGAAATAAACCTTGGCGACAGCCTCTGAGATTCGTGCTTTCTAATACCCCAGTTCGCGTGACCAGACGTTGATGTATTTTTTTTTATATTATACAATAAGGTGGCAAACGAGCAAACGCCACCTAAATCCGCCGAAATGGCGAAGCGACCGCTGACCATAGACATCCGCAATTGCAGATGCGTTGCCTACCCTAAATCGACGGAGGAGACGCACGTAAAGAGGGTATTTCCCCTTCCTATGCGTCTCCTCTTTCCCATCCAATCCTTTCCTTATAAGAAGAGGGGTACGGGAAGGGGACTAAAGTTGGGCCTAAAGGGACTAAAAGTATTGCGAGTACGTAAGATTTACAAACGAATAAATGCAATATGGCTGCCATGACAGAATGGCGGATGACTTTATTGGAATTGACTTGGAATATAAAATCTGGCTCATGACATTCACATCAACGGTAGTACATTTATATTATACTTTTTTTATTTAATAAAGATATTAAAATTTGTTTTTTTTTAAATATCGTGATTATGAATGTCGCCAGCCGTTGATCTAACTTGACACTTAAACCCATCTTTGGCGACGCCCTAGTGTCCCAAAAATATATACATATGAATCACGGTACCCGTCATATTTCTTTATCTTTCATACATAGGTTTACCTGGAAAATATTTCCTGTATTCTCTGGGCACGACATTTTTCCGTATATAAGAGTTATCGCCGCCGCAAACAACGCATTTGTTTTCTTTAGTAAGTTGGTAGTACCGGCCCACCTCGCCCACCGAGCGGCCGGACGGCTCGAAACGTAAGCGTACTGTGAGCGGATCCTCCTTTACCACATCTGCTAATTCTTTATCCACGTACCTTAAAAGAAGTTTTAATACTATTAAAGCTTTTTTTATTATTAAGAAATTTAAGTCAGCTGATTTATCCATATCGAGGGGTCCCCGTAACAATTTAGTGGTGATTAGATCAGGGATGAATAACCAATAACACACGACACAATGTTTTGACAATTTACATTATGTACTACGAAAGTGTGAAGTAGAAGTTTTCCCGATAATTTTACACAATTTAAATTACTATTTGAATGTAAACTGTATAATTATATGTTTACACAGACAGTTTTTTGCTTTGTTTGTTTCTCGCTAGGGCTAAAAGGCCATAACCCATCAGGCCATTGAGGGGTTTGGTAAACTTATCAGATCTTTAAATTTCTTCGCAGATATTGTTTAGGTGATTGCATCATGAGGTTTATTTTCACGTAAACACGTCGGATAAATCTATGAAAATAATAAAATTGGAGTGTCTGTTTGTAACATCAAAATATTTCGGGAAGATGTATTTACGTTGCTGATAACGAAAATCGCATTTGAAATTTTTTGTCTATCTGTCTGTCCCGCAAGCCGCGTTTGTTCCGGGTAATCCCGAAAGGACTGGGTCCATTTCGACCGGACATGAAAGGCTAGCTGGACATAGACGGGAATATTATAGGCTACTTTTTATCTTAATATTGCGTGAAGGAAGTCGCGGGCAACAGCTAGTGTGTATACAAAATTCGTAAAAACAATACCGTGGCGGGGATCGAACTTTGACTCGGTAGTAAGATCCTATCCAAGTCAAGCGCTTAGCAACTGCGCCATGGACGCTCTAATGTTCTAGGTATAATAATCTGGTAATATCATGTACATTTTCCGTATCTATAAACCACAATGACTAATTTCCACCTATTTGTTCATTTAATATTCCATAATTCATAACAATTTTAGTTGTGTATAAAACCGTAAATACAATAAACTCAATAGAGCGCCATCTGTTGTTCATTCTTAACTACATATAAGAATTTATTTGCATTACAATCTGTTGTCCGCAACTTTGACAGCATGGAATTAAAAAAAAAATTATGTCAGATTATTTTCAAAGATCAATAAAAATTGTATGTCTTACCATTCAGCCTTTTTAGTGTCACATGTGCAAAGAAGTTCTCCATCTGGTGCCACTAAGAAACAATTATGGTATAAAGGCTTGGACCGCGTCGCGTGCGGATACCGTTTGCTCACTGCTGCATCCTTTGTCAATCTACTTTCCTTTTCTTTTTTACTACAAAAAGATACATAGCACTAACATTTTTTTTAATCAACATATAATTGTAGTTTAAATAGCCTATTAATTGGTAAAATCCATGTAAAAACTACTTTAAATCAGCCAATATTAATAGTAGCTGCCAACCCGGGGGTCTACCTGGACCATCGGTTGTATTGATTTAGCTATACCTACTGCTTTATATATGAATGAAAGCAAATAGCAATACATATAAAAGAAGTTACAACATTTGCCAAGTCAAACTCACATTATTTTTTCCTCATTCAATATAAGGTAATTGTTCTTATAGGACAATTGATTACTGTTATATTTTATCTCTGGTTTGAATATTATGTATTTGCTATACAAATAACAGAAAAATTAACTTTATTAGTTATTCAAAATAAAATATTTTTAACATACATTTCATTGCCCAATTTAGCTGTGTGTTTACTTTTAAAGCCAATATCAGCATACTTCCAGCAGACATTATTTACATTATGCCAAATGTTATTACTTGTCTGGTCTAACCAACTCCATATTGAGCCATATTTTTTGTTAATAAGGTTGACGAAAATCTTAATGGCCACATGGGCATCAGCAGCTGCGTAATTTATTTGCGTTTGTGTTAACTCATCAACTTCCCAGTTGCTGCAGCGCACCTGAAAAGAGAACAGTGTTTCAACATATTGCACAATATTTTTAGTACAATAACATTATAAATCTTGTTTCAAGTGATTTTCCTTCCCACATGCATCAACTACTTCATTATGTCTTTACCTGACACACAGTAAGAGCCAAAGAAATTAAAAATTAGTTTTACAAAAAAAAATCTAATTAACATGTCTTAGCATAAATAATGGTTTTATTTGGAATCTAGTATAAAGATGATTTTCCTTACCCTCCAACTCTTGTCTAGAACAACATTGAGTTCAGATTGAGCCAAAAAGGCCAAACCACCTGTAGTATGGCCTGTCAGTTCCACAATGTGCCGTAGATCCAAAGTGGACTTCAATGCTACTGAGTAGTCATTTAATAAATATTTAGCATCGTCAAATGGTGCCACACCAACTTTGAATACACTCTCGTCTTCTAGAAGGTCCTGAAAGTTATAGTAGCTAATAGCAAAATAACTGTTTGTTTTGCAATTCATATTCACTTAGATAACAAACAAAGTAACACAGAATAACTCAGTTACATAAAAATAATTTTCATACCTTTAAAGAGTTGGGTAGAATCTTTAAATGATTAAGTCTGAACAAACCGCAGTAACCATCATAAGAAGAGAGCTGAACCAAAGCAACAGGTTGTCTTCTGCCCTCGTTTGTGACCCATTCACAATCGAAACCAACGGCTTTATGAAGTCCTATTCTCCTGAAAAACATTTCAAATTATACAATATTTGTTATCATATCATATTATATCATTCATGTCGAAATGTTTGAGATGAAAACGGACTTCACTGAAATTATAAACTAGTTACCTGCGTAATTCATTTATAACTTCATTGCAGGACTCTTCTGTGATGACTGTCCTAATTGTTAAGTAGTTAAAAGCATCGACTGCATTTCTTTCTCTTAGTTTATATTTGAACACCAGTAAAGTAGCACCAGCGAAACCGACAGCTAAAGCCGTAGAGGTTACAACTGTTTTGAACTTTAAATATGTATCCATGACATTAACAATAATTAGTTAACAGCCGACCTTAAAATTGTAATAAAACATGTTAGAAATTATGCATTTCACAATAAAAATGCATCATCAAGCATGCATACAAACATCTGTTGAACAACTGACAGTGACAGCTGACAGCTGATAACACGGCGTGGCAACAATGAACAAATTGGGATCATCATCATCAACAGCCTTTATCTGTCCACTGCTGGACATAGGCCTTCCCCAATACCTAAGGGATCCTAATAAAAAAAATAATATTCCTAATAAATTGGCATCGATAAGAAAAAAATGAGTAGTCTACACTGCATTGTATTAAGTATCTGTGATTTTGCTGTTATCTGTTATATTAAATTGTCATCAATTGTCATATTGTTGTGATTACGATTTTTCGTATATTTCATGAAATAAATAACTATCACAACTTTATATTACTCATGTAAAAGGTAAAGTACATATTTTACATAATTGAATATGGCACGGGACAGAAGTCCAGAGCGGAGGCGATCACGGTCTAGAGAAAGACGAGAAAGGGATCGTCACGACGATCGGGAATCTTACCGGGACAAAACTAAACGCCGAGAAAGGTCAAGAAGTCCACGGAAAGAGCGAGATAGATCTCGTAGTCCTAAGAGGAAGGAAAGGGATCGTTCCAGGAGTCCTCGTAAAGATCGTGAACGTTCCAAAAGTCCATCTCGCAGAGAACGCGGGCGGTCTCGAAGTCCAAAAAAACGTGATGGCAAAGAGAAATATGAAAAGGAAAAACGGCACGATGACAAAGTCAAGGATAAGAAAGATGACGATAAAAAAAATAGCGATGACAAGCCTGAGGTAGTCGAAGAAGAACCAAAACCTGTTAAAAAGGAACCCTTATCATTGGAAGAGCTGCTTGCTAAAAAGAAGGCAGAAGAAGAGGCTAGAAGTAAACCCGTTTTTCTAACAAAAGAGCAGAGAGCTGCATTAGCATTGGAGAGGAGACGTGAACAAGTGGAAGCTATGAAGGCCAATGTTGAAAGACCTACCATAACAACAATTGACCTGACTGGACCTTCGGCGCCTTCTAAAAAGGATGAAGATAGAAAGTACAGGGAGGAAAGAGAAAAAGAACGCGAGAGAGAGAGGGAACGTAAATATGAAGACAGGAAAAGTGCGTCTGATAGAAGAGAAGATAAAAAAGAAAAAAATGATGATGTATCTAAAAATAAAGATAAGGAAAGAGAAGAAGAAGCCATCAAGGCACGCTACTTAGGCATAATTAAAAAGAAGCGCAGAGTTCGAAGGCTTAATGACAGGAAATTTGTATTTGATTGGGATGCATCAGAGGACACTTCAAATGATTACAATGTTTTGTATAAAGAAAGACATCAAGTACAATTTTTTGGTCGTGGACATATTGCAGGTATTGATATTAAAGCACAGAAAAAAGATCATAGCAAGTTCTATGGAAACCTGTTGGAGAAACGGAGAACTGAATTAGAGAAGGAACAGGAAAAGTTGAGATTAAAGAAGGTTAAAAAGAAGGAGGACAAACAAAAGTGGGATGACAGGCACTGGTCTGAAAAAGATCAGGATGAAATGACAGAAAGAGATTGGCGTATATTCAGGGAGGATTATAATATCACTATCAAAGGTGGAAAAATTCCTAATCCTATAAGGTCTTGGAAGGAAGCAGGCTTCCATCAAGATATAATGGAAATTATTAATAAAGTTGGATACAAAAGTCCCACACCTATCCAGAGACAAGCTATCCCCATTGGATTACAAAACCGTGATATCATTGGTGTTGCTGAAACAGGTTCTGGAAAAACACTTGCATTCCTTATACCTCTTCTCACTTGGATTCAATCTTTACCAAAAAGTGAGCGAATGGAAGATGCAGATCAAGGACCTTATGCAATTATTTTAGCCCCAACTCGTGAGTTGGCCCAACAGATTGAAGAAGAGACAAATAAATTTGGTATCCCACTTGGTATTACGTCAGTGGTTGTTGTGGGTGGTCTATCCCGTGAAGAACAAGGTTTCAAACTAAGATTGGGTTGCGAAATTGTAATCGCCACGCCAGGTCGTTTAATTGATGTACTAGAGAATAGATACTTAGTCCTAAACCGTTGCACTTACGTTGTTCTTGATGAGGCAGATCGTATGATTGACATGGGTTTTGAACCAGATGTACAAAAGATTTTAGAATATATGCCTGTATCTAATATCAAGCCCGATACAGATGCAGCTGAGGATGCCACAGTGCTACTGGCAAATTATAACACGAAAAAGAAGTATAGACAAACTGTGATGTTCACGGCAACTATGCCTCCTGCAGTAGAACGTTTAGCAAGAAGCTACTTGAGAAGACCAGCAATTGTTTACATTGGTTCAGTAGGCAAGCCAGTAGACAGAACCGAGCAAGTAGTGTTTATGATTGGCGAGAGTGAGAAGCGTAGAAAATTAACAGAGATATTACAGCGAGGCGTCGAACCACCAATTATAATATTCGTTAACCAGAAAAAAGGTGCAGATGTTCTTGCAAAAGGCCTCGAAAAGCTCGGTTTCAATGCCTGTACATTACACGGTGGAAAAGGTCAAGAACAACGTGACTTTGCATTGGCTAGTCTTAAAAATGGTTCTAAAGACATACTGGTGGCTACAGATGTTGCTGGTAGAGGTATCGATATTAAGGATGTCAGTATAGTAATAAACTACGATATGGCGAAAACAATCGAAGATTATACGCATCGTATCGGTCGTACAGGTCGTGCTGGCAAAACTGGAAAGGCGATATCTTTCGTTACTAAGGAAGATTCTACTGTGTTCTATGATCTAAAGCAAGTGTTGCTCTCCAGTTCAGTTTCCACTTGTCCTCCTGAATTAATGAACCATCCAGAGGCTCAACATAAACCAGGGACTGTTGTCACCAAAAAACGACGGGAGGAAATGATTTTCGCATAAATCGTATCCGTAATTTAATTAATGCTCATTGAAACTGAATTGTAAAATTACAAAAGGTATTTTGAACAACTTTGTATTTCATTTTTTTTACACAGAAATAAATAATAAGTAGTGTTGTGGACAGCACATTGTTCTAATTCTTCCCAGTTTCTGAAAAAGAAAACATGGATTTAGTATGTTGGTTTTTTATTATCAAAAAATTTAAATCATATATTCCCTTTCTTCTATAGTCTATTCTTACATTCTGTTAAATCAAAGGCTCAATAATAAATTTTATAATTATCAGTAACATACATTTTATATTGGTCTTGTTTTTGTATAATGTAAACAGATGATTTGTATGCACTTACATTAAACACTTCGATTATCTACATTACTTTCATGAAAATCTGAAAAAAAAAATCAAAGATTAATTTCTTACAAAATATCATTCATACAAATTATACACCCAGAAGGCCAATGCTAAATAAAATGAAACAAAAAGTTAGCAAAATATAACCTCAGCATCACAGATAGGCAAAAGCACAAAAAAATTATAGCTAGTGATAAGCTCCCCTGACCCGATGAATATTATCATTTTTTTATAATAAATAGGTTTAAAGCACTTGGTATTTATTAAAAAAATGAAGATGGGACAAGCAGAATAAACAAAAAGAAGGTAATGTTGTACAGGAGCAACAGAAAAAAGAAATAAGCAGATAGAAGGTCAGAAATGATGCACACCCAGGTAACTGATCCAGTTTATACCTATTCTTTACTTTCTGATGGTTTGTCATCAGCTGCATCCTTCGAAGGAGGTGGCATAATAGCCTGTTTTGCCGATACAGCCAATGAAACTGTCAAATCAATGAATTCAGAGAAATTCTTGGGCAAAGACAAGTCAGGGAATTTCACTTCCAGTTGTGGGTCTCCTGGTTTCACTGGTAATTAAATTCACAGATTATAAATCAAAATTCTACTATACAATATTCTTTTCTACATTGTTGGTAAAATGTACTAACCACCATAAAGGAAGTTGTAAGCAATATTGATGTATTGTTTGGCTAAGGCTCTGTTACTCTTGGCCAACTCCTTTGTCTCTTCAGGGAAACAGATAGCTCCCATTGCTGTTGTACCAATACCCGCATAAAATACCCTCTGAAAAAAGAAAGGGAAGCGGTTAATTTATAACACATTTTTAAATCAAAATAATGACTGTATTTTTTTTTTATTGATAATTTATTGCAAGAAATAAATTCATTGACACTTTGGTATTACACCATTGATAGAATACAGAAAATGTGCACTCACTCTAATAATACCTCCTCTAAGACCAAATATAAATCCTGTTAAGCTGCCCATTACCACAGCCCCATAGCGTATGTCCTTGTTATCTTCCTCTCTTAAGTACTTGACAATCCCTAGAAATGAATAACAATGTTTATTAAAAGTAATTCTACCAAAGATATCATATTCATTAACCCTTAATTCGACGGAGTTTTTTTTTGCAGCAAAAGAGTATTTATTATCTGTTACCAACACACTGAAAAAATTTCACGTATTTTTCTCGCAACTAGTACAGATCATTTTTTAAAATTAGTTGTTCGTCACACTGGACACTGTCTAATTAAGGGTTAAATTGAAAAATTGTTTATAAAATTTGCAATTGCTTAATTTGTAGGTAATATACTCACAATCAGTTCTGTCTCTGAATTCATGGTAATTATCTTGCACTGTATGCATGAGTGATTCAGTGTGAGCAATACCAATTTCTGCTGTCTCTCGTACAGCACGAACTGGTTGTTGTAGCACTGATCTTACATAGCTGCTCTTATTTGAGTCAGATAATGACCTAACATATCTGTAAGAGAAATTTTACATTACCTGCTGTTTACTTAATCGTTTATTATGTTATATCGCTGACAATACGTACTCTCCGTATTCGGCGTGTGGCGCCTCGTATATCGGAAGGTCAGAGGGTCTCATCGGTGGTGGTTTTAATGGCTCTCCAGGTTTTTCTTGCACAGGGGTTGCGGCACTAACCGTCGGTATAAGTGCGACCACTCCAGCAGTCCCTATCGCCACTTTCCTCAGCATCTTTGGTAACAAGTATTCGAATTTAGTTGCCGAAAATTAATGAACTCAGAAGAACAAGCTTGTTGTTTAAAAAATCTTAAGATACCTTGAATGAAATTAATAATTAAGGAAAATTACATAAAAATTTAATACAACGACAAGTTCGCTCAATCAGCTGGTCGACTTGACACCTGTCAAATTTACATCAGTTACATAACACAGAAGAACAGATAAAAAACGACTATTCAATCTTTTACCCAGCCGTACCTAAACACATAATTACACGTTTCATACTAGCAGTCAGTGCATCTACATAATTGTATAAAACAAAAGTAAAATAAATGGTAAAAGGGAGTTAATAAAATCCTTATTTGAAAAGTTTGACAATTAAATTATTGGTCTAGTAACACTCAGATCCGTGTCATTTTCCATTTCAAATTCTCTGTCTTTGTCTTTGTCTCGTCTTGTCTACATTTTAGATAGTTCGCCTCATCTGTCACTATTTTTCTTTGGATTTGGATAATAAATATCTTTTCTTCTACTACGATAATTTTCATGCACGATCATTGTAAATTAAATATATTTTCTTTTGTATTAAATTCGGTGCAACGACGTTTCGCATTGTAAATATTATATCTATATCAGTGAAATTACATCTATAGTGAAACGGATGAAAATAACGTGATTGTGAGTAAGCTATAGAAAAATCAAACTTGTTATATTAAAAACGGTAATTGGTGTTAAAGTTATTAATATTTCTATTTAAATTGGCTTTGTAACCGAGTTATATTAAAAATGTCCGGAGTGTGCGCTGGTCGCGTGCCTAAGCGCCTGAGAGCTCATCGTATGAAGAGGCGGTCAGGTAAGCGAAGGCCCGCATGATGGTGCTTCGCCGCAGTTGGCAAAGAGCGCGGGAACCGAATTGCTTGAAGACTTTAGTTTAGTTTGCTTTTGGTCAAACTCATTATGAAGGTTCCATTGTTAATTTTACTAGTCATTCAGTAAACAACATTTCCATCATATGCAAAATTCCCTGTATCAGGGGGTAATTCGAAAGTATTACATCCAACATTGCAAGGAAACTTCCATGATAATGTTACCTAATTTTTAAATATCCCCATTTCATTAATATAATTATGGTTCCCCTCTCTTTTAACACTCTATGTTGGGCTGTCACATTAATTTTTTCCAAATCAATCTCCTCATTCATAATTTCAGTCAGTCACCACTCTCTTGGCACCTTCACACAATCCAACTCATGATTATTTATTGTCTTATGTTTTACATTATGTGCTGTTATATGGAGCCTTCAAATGAGCACATGTTTCAGTTGATATGTACCTTCTAACGAGAGTGTGTGATTTACTAACAAATGACTTGCATTGATGCAGGATGTAAGGTGCATGATGAATAGAGTGATGAACACTTAACTCCACCTCTAAGGAGCCACATTACCACATGGCTGAGGAACTTTGGAATGAAATGGTACACATACTTATTGATTATTCTTATTTCTAGTTTTGGTCAGTAAATATTTGCACTATAGCAGGGATGACAAACCAATGACAACACTTTCTCTGATCACTAAATTTATAATTTATTAAAAAAAATGAGTATTAGGTATGATATGAGATGAGGGTGTGAGTAATCCTTATCCTTATGTTATGGAAAATACTATCCTACAAAATTATTTCATGACATGTATGACTTGATTAAACATTTCTTTAGAAAAATGGCATGTTGGTACATAAAGGTTTGCCACCCCTGCATGTTAACATACATGGGTTATATTCATATCAATCAATCATATGTCTTAAGTTGGTTTTCTATACTATCATATATCAATAACACAATTATATTTGTGTACTGCTTGAATAATTTAATTGACTTCTTAAAGTTTCTTGTATTTAAATTGCCTTTTTTATTCAGTTTTGATTTTACAATAAATTTATGTATGTAGATTTATGGAATGATAAACTTCTGTTTGTAATCATTTAACACTATCTTAATTATAATTTACCCACAAAATATTTTTTGTAAGTTATTGTGGACTATCTCACTATGCTTACTTAATTTCTTCAATGGCCCTTTTAAAAGCCTATATAAAATACAAACATCTGGTATAAGAGCATGTAACTTTAACTTTGGCACATATTTATAAACTGGGATCTGTTTTAACACATTTAATAGTCATTGCATGTGATATTAAAATTAAACATATAAGTGTACATAATTTTGATATTGTAACTCAATTCCGGAGGTTTTTGACACCTAAATAGATATTGGATAAAAAAAGAGTATTTGTCAACATTATCATTATGTGGAAAACAGTGTCTATTTTTTCTTATATTGTCTTTTTTGTGTCCATACTATTGTGTTATTTGTCTTGTATTTGACCTTCAGTGTTATCTATTTCTGTTCTTTTATTCAAGTATGAGTTAACATTCTTATAAAAAATTGAGACAAAAAGTAAATTAAAACTATTTCTATGAATCTTATTTTGAGTTTGAGAAATAAGATAAATTGGCAAATCACCAACTTATAGGTTTAAGTTGCTTAAAATAAAAAAGTCTGGAATTCTCTGTTTCTGGCCTTCTCCCTCCGAGGCAAGCATGGCTAAATACTATTATCTCGAAGTGCTTCATGTCACTTTTGACATCCTTGTAACTATGTTGTGGATATTCAATTTCTGTTACAATCAAATGTATTCTCTCATTCACTGCATACTAATTTTACTATTCACTGTGTGAACTTCTTTGACGTCTTGTAATTATTTGCAGTGAGACCAATTATCTGACATACTATAATCTTAATACATTGATTGTGTGAACAGAAGACGAACGTTTTACGTCACTACTTCATTATGAGGCAATTATAATCAGATTTGAAAGGAAACACTATGAAGTGAACATTAACATAACAATGATGGCAGACGGAGTGATTACGTCCTTTGCTAAATACGTCCCACAGCAAAACATGCTTTGTGTTAGTGTAAATTAACGTTCGATGCATTCACGTGCGTTATCAATAGGGCTGCCAAAACAAACTGACGACGACCTGTAATTTTTCAATCGAAATATGCACATTTTTGCACTATGTGTGTGAATGTACATGTAGGACATCACTGTAACTGAACATGTATGTACAAATAATAATAATAGTTCAAAAAACACTGGTATTGTCAAATTTGTACCAGAAAATTACTATGTCCTTTAACCGAAACATGAATCCATTATCAAAATTATTGGAGAAATTTTAATCTCAGTGAAAGGTACCTTTATTGTTCAGCCAATATCGTAATGAATGTTGCTCTACGTACCGAGTTACCGAACGTATTTTTATAGCTCCCCTGCGGATAAAACTATCTAGTTTATCATTGTTATTCTGTACGTACATACTTTCAGCACACCGTTCATTGATTACACAACCGATAACAGACACTGCTTGTTTTTATAGGAATGTAATTAAATTTATATTAAAGTGACGCGTGATATGATTATTTTTACCGTATGTTATGCGTTTTAAGCGTGTTTTTAAATCGCTACGTTTAACAGAGGTAGCAAATATTTTTCCCAGACCCACGTAAAAATCTCGTTGGTTTGGTGAACCCCATGCTGTTCCATATCTTCTTCATGTTTTGAATTTCACCCGATTTCCAGCCATCGTACAGACGTTCTCGTAACCCTCAGGGATCATATGGGCCAGAAAAAAGAACATCCATTGCCAAAATAAGACGAACAACTTTCTAGATCTATTACGTCATGTCTTACTACCGTTCTCCTATCATACTAATATTATAAATGCGAAAGTTTAGATGGATGTTTGTTTGTTAGAGTTTGTATCCTAACCGGCTGAACGGATCTCGATGAAATTTGGCATAGATGTAGAGGATAGTCGGGTAGAACAGATAGGCTACTCACTTTTGTTTTTTTTTTTAATTCCACGCGGACGGAGTCGCGGGGAACGCTAGTCCTCGATAAATCACTAAGGAATCCTTTTGGATTTCGTACAATAAGAGCGCTAAAAGATGATTTATTTAGTTTTAATAATATTATCGTTGGCTATGTCAAGGCAACGTTGAGCCATGACGTAAAGTGGACGTGACCTAGTAATTAAAGATAATGTACGTATGCTTCAGTATATTGTGCGGTCTATCATTACCGAACCTAATGAGTTTCGTAAAACGTATATATGCTACCATAGTACTCTTTAGAAATAGACTTACGTGAACCGTACAATTTGTATGGTTAAGCCAAAAGCAAACCGATGATTGTATGGTTTACAGTTACTCTGTTAGTACTTATTATTGCTATCAATTTGTAATGCAAATAGAATATGGTGCAATCAAAATCATTAGAAACATTGTTATAAAAGTAAACATGAAATTGTTTTAAAGATAATGGACAAATTGCGTGATAATTACGATGGAATGCGTTTGTTGGCCTAAATAGTCAATGAACGATTACACTTTCTAGTTTAAAATATTAATGGTAAATAAATTATTAAAACTCTTTCGTTTCGAACGTTACTTTTAAACAAAGCAATACTGCAATATGTCAATATAATGGCGCGAAAAGTTGACGCGACCATAGATTAATAATTCAATATCACAGATAATTCCTTGACGACTGGAATGTCGATAAGGCTATTACGAACAACTATGTTTACTAATACTTTAATTATGATTTTTATGACATTCCAGTGCTGAGAATGATGGCAATAATGCAGGACAGGAACAGTGAGGAGGTGCCTCGCGAGTTCTTGGAGACGGGTCGGACGGGGCGGAGGAACGCCATGCCTGATATACTGCACCCTCAGGGTGCCGAGATGACGACAGCGGATCTACCGTCACGGTTGCAACAGCTGGCCACGACTGGTAAAAGAATTCCTCTCTTTCTCTTTTTCTTCTCAAGAATAATTAACATAGAACAATTAACGGGAAATTGTGCTTTCCGAGGATTAACAAGTGAAGCATTTTCTGATTAGGTTTGTGTTTTTTAAAACATTTATTATGGTTGGTGTTGTTTTCATACCGCGGTTATTTTCAACATCTGGTGAGGTACGTCATCGCCTCTAGGTCATCCACTTATAAGCCGAAAAATGTCAACAACTTTAGCGATGAATCTTTTTGAAAGTATAATATCGAAATATATTCAAATACGTATAATGTAAAGAAATGAAAAAATGTAACAACCATATATAAGAATACTGAATAGAAATAATAAACCGTATGAACTCTTTTTTTGTTTGTTCGGTCTAAAGATATTGCGGTAAACAGTAGGTTTTTTTTATGTTGATGTGACACATTTCGTTCGAACGATTAGGGTCGGTCGGAAATTAACAAAAGCGACCTTATCTCTATCGGACCGCGACCAACGCGTGCTTCAATGACGTGACAAATTGAGCTGTACCACGCTCCCTTCTTACGCATTGGGTACCTCGGAAATTCTAGAATTAAATTTCCTTAATGGTCGAAATTGCTTAATATATTTCTTGAGAACTTCCTTTTACCCCCCTTTGCTTCTAATGAGTAAAGGAGACCCTTTCGTTTTATATTATTTGTTCAGTACATATACAGACAAACAGTTCCATAGTTGAGTTTGTAATCGGAACATGTATCACTTTGTGGCATTGTTAACTCTATTATATGTTGACACCCCAGCCGCGTGTTTGTATAAAACGAGCCCTTTACGCGGCTAAATCAGGTCAATAGTTCCTATGAGATACATAATGGGTCCAATCAAATCGACCGTGTCCTGCTACAAAATGTTTACATAACGAGAGCGGTGAAGTTTTACTCTGTACATTTATTTTCATAAAATAGTTGTGGTCTTATTTTTACTCTGTGGACAGATGATTTTCGCCGATGTCTTCGTCCGTTATGTTGTGAATTATTATAGCTACAAATTATAAGTTTTGAATAGCGAGACAGATAATATTAATTCTCTTAATTTCCATACTCAACAAATACTACCTTTATTAACTTTTTTAAACTATTGTCGGTCAATCAATAAGATCACTGCATACCTTGCAAATATTTTTAATTAAACGCCTTATCTAATCTGTACCATATTATGATTATTTTATATTAATACTGACGTTTATAGCCCTTACATTTTTAATATAGTGTGCTTAAATGTGCACATGATATTACTATGACAATGCGAAATTCACTTTTTTAGTTTAAAATTATGTCCCTTAGTAAAGGCTAAATAAGGACTGATCGTGGCAGTATTTTAGCAAAGTACATATTTTTTAAGCTTTTGGTTTTCCCTATCTTAGTAAGAACAGGCGCACATCTTTGACTAGACTATCGCACAAATGTACGATTGTCGATTGTCAATTGTTTCGCAGCCCATTCAACTGTTTAGTTGCACAACTAAAAATCGAGTAGTGTGTGCATCTCCATATAAGCTCATAGGAATTAAAACGCGAACAAACAGTTGTCCGATGGTTTGGTCTAAGGTGTGCGCGCGCTCTTACTATTAATTTAGATTTAACGATACAAAATACACCTACGAAATGTTTAAGATATCGCCGTACGGACGTTCGTATACCGTAAGATCTACGTAAATAGCTGATACTGAAATAATATTTAGAGACGTAAATCGAGCGCGATGATCGCGTCTTGCGTCACTGCTCTAATCTGTAACTTATCGGTCAACGTTGAGACAACTTGCGCACATGGCTTAATGTTTTGACTGATGTGATCCTGAGATAATTTTGAAGTCAACTTTTAATATTAACATTGTATGTGGAATTGTAGAGATAACGGCAAATAATAATGTTTTCAATTTTAATAGCTGAATAAGTTTATATATACATTTGTTGCTTGGCTTGGCTCTTTAACGTTGTAAACTTTTACCGATATTTCTGTATTGGAATTACGTTTACAAATAGGAATAACAATAAAAATACTCGTACGTGAGATAATTGACGTAGACTGGTTTATTTTATTGCAAACTAGCTTTCGCCCGCGACTCCATCCGCGTGAAATTAAAAAAACAAAAGTGAGTGGCCTATGTGTTCTTCCAGGCTATCCTCTATATCTATACTAAGTTTCATAGAAATCCGTTCAGTTGTTTAGGCTACAAACTCTAACAAACATGAATCCATCTAAACTTTCGCATTTATAATATTAGTATGATTTTATTTCTTCCAGATCCAGAGCACCCGCAGCCGAGCACATCGAAGAATGATCTCGAAGCGTCCAAAGACGATCAAACGAGTAAAAGTAACTGCAGTTGAGCTCGCACAAGGTCGCAAATCACTGGACTTGCCCAAAGTTGAAGTAATCTCAAAAAGGTAAATAGTAACCGTAAGCACTGAACATAGTGTAGGCCCACCTTTTTGTAGGAAGGTATAGTGTACAAATATAGCTCTAATTATGATACTTTCTACAGTGTCTAGATCTAGTGTTAATGGCTACGTGTAATTTAATTTGTACTAAATTGTTACTGATTTTTTATTTGAATAAAAAGTACGACATTTTTGTCAATGTCTCTGGTATGTTTAAACTTTTTTTTAATATCTATGAATTCGGCTCCCAATGGCACAAAATAAACATTATTATTAGTAGTATTTTATCTCATTAAATTGATTAAGTTTACCTATGAAGATGCTATTTAGTTAAAGTTAATAAGTGTATATTAATGTTAAAAGAAATTTAATTTGCTCCTTACTCTGCGATGTTTGTTATAGCGACAAAAATATTATTTAAATAACTGATGAGGCTATTAACTTAGAAAATGGTGATATATTGCAAAGCATCGAAGCAATTGTTTTACCTTGGTTGTGAGAGTGTACGAAAAGTTTGTGTTCTGTCATGTTTTGTCTCTACGAGACTCATTGACCAAATACATCGAATCTTTGTTATGTGGCATCGTTGTTTAGTTTTATTTTCCTGTAGTTTTTAGACTATATTAAATGGCTGTAAAAAAACTGTCAGACTCCAGTATCCATATAATTTGTATTACTATTAACAATAACAATCCAATTTTAAACCTGTAAATAATTTGAGGTTGTCTTGTATTCAATTGGCTTAAGCAAATTAAATGGTTACCTTTTTAATGTTTCGTAAAGGAAATACTTAAACAGTATTTTTAATAATATTAGTATAACAAATATAAAATAGTAGTTTGGAATATTAATAAAAATCCATGCTTCAGGAATAATTAGATAAAAACCTTTGTTAACCCATCCATAGCTTTGGTGCTATATTTTGAATATTTTACAAAGCTTCAATAGCTCGTGAACATTTTGAGACCTTAACGTAAGATTTCGTTCAATTTAATCTATATGGTCAAATTGACCATAAGAGAATTAATCTAACAATTTACATGCACACGTACAGAATTGGTCTCGCATAATATTTAGACTAATAAACCAATAATAATTGCACCTTTAGTTGGAATATTTGTTTTTTAATTTTTGATATGATTAAGTGTTACGTTTGTTTGTATGGGGCAAAATGAGGCATTATACATGTCAATTATAAATTAGTAAATAGAACATTTTTTCTGTGTTAAGAAGAAAATAACTGAAAACCAAATAGTGATCGCAAGCTACATTCTTACCAGAGTCTTATGCGTTTTGTTTGTAAAATCTTGGTGAGTCCTCAAAAATATAAGGAATCTTAAACAATGATAGCTTCACATACTATAAGCTTAGTGTATTTGAAAGAGGAATCCATAAACTGGTCTTAAAAGATTCGGCTGTAAACTGTGAGTATTTTGAAGGACTCATAAAGATTTACGTCAATTTGGAAATCCAATGTTAATGTATAATTATAAAGTCGAATATATATTTTGTAAGTGAATTCTTGCTTAACTGTGTGATTCATTTCGACCATAGACAAATCGGTGTTCTTTAGTGTCCGTTTTATTAGATTTTTCAAGGAGATTCGTATTTTTCCATCTAATTCATTTGAAATTACTGACATTTAGCGTTAGATAATTGTAATTAGCATTAAAGCAATGTAGTAATTTTTGGAATTAAATATGTGTCCGTGTAGAGAGATTAAACGAAATAAGATTAGGTACAGGTAAAAATAATTGCGTGAATTAAGTTTTGTACGTTTATATGATGGTTTAGGAAAATAGTAAGCTTTGAATCGAAAAAACTGTACATATCTGTAATAATGAAGTTGGCAAAGATGTTCTTGTTGTATTAGTAGAATATAATTTTTTTTAACATTACTTTTAGACTGCCTGAGGTAAGAAGTCATAACAGTCGAATGTTTTATACATTTTTATTTGAATGTTGGCATAAGTGATGAACATAATCTATCCAACATGTCTTGATGTTCGATTCTCTTGAAAAAAAAAAAACATTATGAACGCGTTTTAGTTAATTTTAGTTAATACATTTTAACCGGCGGTTAATATTGAAACCAGAACATGAACGTGTCCGCTAGTTGCTATAAAATTGCCCACGTTCGTTTACCATATTCATATATGTTAATATTTTATTAGATCTCATGATATTTATTAAATATGAGTTTTGTTATTTCAATAGGATAAAGAGTATTTTATGTCTGAGTATATGGAATATTGTTTTGTAATAAAATGTGCTATTATTATTTATCTTTGTAATTTATAGTTACAGTGAATTTCAATAATTGCTTATTGTAAATGTGATAAAATAGCTTAAAATTTTTCAGGTAAATTACAAACTCTTTTATACCTATGCATATTTCTTAGTATTGAATTAACTGCAAGTTTACTTGCATTGTTTAAAATTTCACAACACAACATTATAGGCTTGACATCAATGCTCAAAGTTTGGTTAATTTAGAAATAAAATCCAAACAAATGCTATCTGAAGAAGTTTTTTTTAGCCTCTAACATTTGCATTCAGTATTTTGTATTACGAAAAAACGTTTTGAGTAACCGTATTTTCTTGTCTTTATAATTACTGTTTTGAAATCGCAAACGTACTGGAATGGTTTTTGTATTTGATTTGTTAAAAATATATAATTTAAAAAAGCAGTGTCGTTTTATTAATTTAATTTTACCTTTTTAATTAAGAAGTGGTTTTATGATGATCAGCATGCAAGCGACGATATAAATGAATATAAAAGAGGTAAGGGTGTGCCAGAAAACCACCAAATGAAAATCCGTAATCTCAACCTGTGAATAATGGTATCTTCAAATCTGAGGCAACTAAATAAAATCTGTAACCATGCAGTAGAATTGCAGGAGTGTTTCTAGTATAACGTATTGTTATCTTTATATTTTCAAAAAAAATGGAAGAGATGACATACCTGTGTTTCAACAATGGAAACCCACAGTAAAATGCTTGTTACTGAAAAAAATTGGATTAAAAGAAAACATGAAGGTAATTTTTTTTGTTCTTTTAGCTATTTGTCTTTTTAATAATTTATAAAGTAGCAAAATCTAACAAATTTTACAATTTATACCGTGAAACGAAACGCATGAGAAAGGTATTTGACAACCAGTCATTGAGGAATTTCGCGTGTGGCAACTTGTGTCAACTGGCAACATTAGTTTGATGATTGATGTTTCACGTACGGATGTAGAGAAAGTAATTTGTGATTTTTCCAAGTTTATCTCGTTTTTACGTGAAATGATCATTTCCGTATCGTGAGAAATGCTCTTATTGCTATTTAGAGTCAATCGCGAACGTGAAATAAAAAGTGTTATAACGTCAAGATGTTGGGAGACCGCTATGACTGATCGTCTTTACCGTGGCTGTTTATAGTGTTTTTATGAGTGTGTTTAAAAGTCAATGGGAAGGATGCCGAGGGGAGAACACAGGCCTAGCACCCTGTTGTCGCGGGATGAGAACGAACAGGTGTTTAGCCTCATCGGACCTAAGTGCCAGGTAGGTCAATATGTACCGCGTCCTTCCTCGTGATTCAGTCAATAGATTAAATATTATCTCGTACTTTATCGAGGATTTTTGTCGATACGACTACGATAAGGGTATACGTTTTCGATAAAATTGATTTATTGGATTGAAAAAGTTATTAAACCACTTTAAATTACTTATTTTTCTGAACTGAAAACAAAAAAATACATAAAGACATCATGTAAATGGAACCTGAATGCCTTATTGTTTAACAGAAGAAACATCTTTAGTAAAAAATCAAATAAGTTCTTTCCTATTATTGGAGCACATATCAGTTAAATGTTGTTTAATTAATGTAGTTTTAAATAACAAAAGTCAAGACTTTATAATATATCAAAAACAAAACAGTGTGAAGGCCACATATTTCACACTCCATTGTACATATCAATAACATTTTTTCTAACTATTTAAATTTTATTGAACTATCTTTCATGCTCATTCCCATAATCTAGTAAGTAATTCAAGTTTAAGATCAGCTAATGTGGTATCTATGATTTACAAATAATAAATATTTATGGGTGTTTTCCAACTGCTATTATAGATAGACCATAGACTCATGACCATATATGAAATTTCCAAACCATCTTTTTTTATTCTTTATTTAAAACATTATGGAAAATTAAATAAAGCAGATAATCTACAAACTATGAACAGATTAAAGTTTCACAGATTTTTTTCTATTATCCACATAATTCTAAGTTCAATAAATAACTAAATAACACTTCGAAAAATGTTATCAACACTGTCTATATTAGACAAAGCTAAGATAACTATAGGTTTATTTAAACATCAAAATATTACACTACATGGTGAATGATTAATGATGGATAACATAAAGTTGTTAGTAAAAATTGATTGAACCTAATTTGGTTATTTTGATATTCATGATTTGGCATTTTTATTTTACTACAATCAGTAGATTTCATTTTGATTGTTTGCTATGATAAAAAATGATGTTATACTAAATCTTAAGTAATCTTTTCTGTTCAACAGTATATAGACTATATCCTTGTTTAACTATACATCACAGATGTCTATGAAAAATTGTTACAAATGGGAATAAAAATATCCAAGAAGCCAAAATCACCTATGTAGTGTTTTTCAAAGTTATCTCTGTTTTGGCCTATTGTTTTTCTTATTTGTTCTAATTGTAAAATACAAATTATAGATTACTTAAATCTAAATGTAGGATTCTACATTTTAAAATTACAATTTTTACTCTTAACAGCTGTAATTGTATTTTAGTAAAATCTCTTCTTAAGCATTAGATGTGGTCTATTCACTTTATAATGCACAAGTGACAATTACATGAATAGAATCATTCAGTATCAATGAGACTTACTCAGAGATGTATAATATAAAATAAATGGTTATTAAAACTCATTAAAAAACAATGAAATTATATAAACACAAGTTTTATGATGTGTTATATAAATATATTCAGAGATGCTATCAAAGCAATTTCTCTATATGCATGCAAGTACTCTGTGCAGTGAAAGTGTCAATGAATTTAAACCCTGCTTTAAAACTGTCTTGTATAACAACATTCTGTTTACAGCCTTATAAAGATGTTTATACATTCATGGTCAGTCTCACTTGGGCAGTTCTCCTGGCTACAACAAAAATTGTATTGGCTTTACTTTTAATATTTAAAGTTACCTGGTTGCTGACAGATTATCAGACTCCACAGATTATAAATCAACTTCAATATATTATGCATATATTTCTTTATTAATGAACATAATAATCTAGGAGGCTAAAACTATAAAATGTTATTGCCAAATTATTGATTTAAAGATTATGTTCGCAGTTTTTCAAATATGATTATCTTGATTGCAATATGTTTTGATACAAATTATTCTAAAGTAAAATCCATACCTTTGATTTATGTAATGCATGTATTTGAACATTATTGTTACTTTTTTTTCAACATCAACAAATTGTGAACATAATGAATGACAATTTTCATATAAGTTCTTATTTTGTAATACATTGTATCATATCATAGTATTTGTTTATGTTCTTTATTGTTTTTTTACATAAAATGTTACATGTTATAGATTGTCAGTACCTAACAATTCTTGATAAAAAAAAGCCTATTTTTACAAGTTGAATACTCCTTTATTTTGAGTGAAATTGTCTTGAATTGTCACAGCCTTGAAATGTCAATATTGTTTATTTACTTTATACCACCACCATATTTTACTACATTTAAATACAACAAAAATTACTGCAACAGTAATGTTTTTAAAAATAACACAAATTGAACCAAAACTTATAAAAAAATATTTATTATTATTATTTAAATCCATAATGTTCCTTACCATATCTTGTCTCTCATTACTAAGTAATAGGAAGACATTAGGGTATCTACACCAAAAAATCTAACATTATCCTGTACAGTTTAAAATTTAATTTGGATCGAACATCATACAGTAAACCATCACATTAAGCGCTGTAATTAATACATGTGGATGTGATGACAGGCTTTTTATCAAAATGCCGGATGAGATTTTACCTAGGGTAGCAAATTAAAATCCCCGTCTGCGCACTGTATTATAACAGTGTTGTAGGCTAATTCAAATGTCCTAATATAATGAAACAGGATGGTAACCCAGTTACTTGCGTTTTCGAATTTCCTTTTCAATCAGTCATTTCCTGCGGCCGTTCGGAACTACTTACATCGATACGAGCCGGAAATAACAAGTATAGTAAAACGACTGTTGCTAATTCTTGTTTATTACTTTTATCTAATTCGGTATTTCCACTTATCAAACATTTTGGAATATAAAAACCTAATCTATGAATGCGTAAAACT
>LD689102.1:328687-340103 GCA_003118335.3 Papilio memnon
TTTAAGGAGGTATTACCTCATAAAAGGCTAACAATCTAATTTATATTACAAATATGGCAGCCAGATAGCTGGTAAATCATAATAAATTCACAAAAATAAACCTTCTAACATAACAAAAAATAAATGAAAAAAGCTTAATGTAGCATTCCTTAAAGTTATATGTACACAATTAAAAAAAGTCTAACTTATATTAAGAGCAAAATTGATTTTAAAGATTAACGAAATAAAACATTGATAAAAACACATGCGATCAGTGAGTTCTTTTAACCTAATTAACAAAAATGTTGAGCAGCACTGTATGATGAGTATTTTTGACAATAAGTGTACTTTAGTACAGTTGCCTTGACTTTTTATCGTTTTAGCAAAATTATTTGAAAATAAAAAGCGGAAAAGATGCGCTTACATGATTTTGAAACAGAAAATAACCACTTAAATAGATATAAATGATAGTTTTATACTAAAACTGAACTATCCAAATAATTTCAAAGATCTGTTTTAATGGCTTAAACATATTTAACACGTACCTACAATACACAGTAAACATATACATTTATATCAATAACATTTCACTGCACACTTCAACAAAGTTTCGCAAACATTTGTCACTTATAGTGGAGAAAACTTCAGTTTTTTCCGTTAGCTTTGGTCAATTAAACTTAACCTTAAATGTATTAAAGAAAACCGTTCAGTTCCACATTATATGTTATTACTAATCAGTTACAATTCAGTCATCTATAGTTATGACGTTTACAATATCTTCACTGTCGCTGTTGTCGTCCACCAAGTTGACAACGTTATCCGCCGTGTCTTCCTTCTGCTGGTAAAGCGACAGAACATCTGATATAATGGGCGCATGAACCATTTCGTGAATATTCAGATCTGTGGAATTTTGACTCTCCTCATCCTGAGTAATGTAATCAGTTTCAAGTATATTCGGCTCCACGACCATCTCGTCGTCATCGTCGCTGTGCCCGTAAAATTTCTCGTCGTCTTTCTCGTCTTGAGGCGTGTACGAATTAATGAGGGCCACGAGGTTCTCGTCGCAGGTGAACACTTTCGATGGATTGGAATCCTCTTTGTCGCATTGGTGCAGCGAGAACACCTTATGCGAGGTGAAGTACTTGCGGCACAGCTGGCACTGGTTCTGAAGATGCGCGCGGTAGTGGTTGTGCAGGTTGGGGAAGAGGTCGCCGCAGACGACGCAGGGTTCGGGGCGCACCATGGCGCGGTAGTGTAGCTTCTGCTTGCATTTGTGCACAGCCCTCATGTGCCGTATGAAAGGCCCGTAGCGCACGAACTTCTCCCCGCACTCTCGACACTTGATCGGCTTCTTGTTATATTTCCTGCTGCGGTGGGAGAACGCGTGGATGTTGAACGCGTCGATAGTTTTAAACTTGAGCGAGCAGAAGCGGCACGAGATGGATCCCGACACCTTGTGGATGTGATCGTGCAGCCGCTTCGAGTTCTTCTTCGTTGTGGGCTTGAAGCAGAACGAGCACTCCTCGTATTTCGGTTTAGAATCACTTTCGTTCGTGTTGTCTACCTCTTCGTCGCTCTCTATCGCGCACAGGTGATTGTCGTAATCGACCTGAGAATTGAAATACTCTGAGCATTTTTTACATCTATTCTCTTCGTGATAGGCCAAATGTTTGTGGAGATTGAAAAATATTTTGTTGCAAATATGGCACTTCTCCTCTATCGACTCCTTGGGCATCACGGCCCATTCCTTGTCGTCCCCGTGGACGTCCCTCATGTGGTATATGAACTCTCTAAACGCAACAAAAGTCTCATCGCAGTGTTCGCACTTGGTCGGGTTGTCGACATTCAACTGCGCAAAATGATGGTTTTTATGTTTCTTGAACACCGTCAGCGTGTTGAACTTTCGGTTGCAGTACAGGCAGCCGTAGAAGCCGACCGTGCGATGGTAGACCTTATGAGTACTCAGAGCGTACTCATTCTCAAACACTTTAAAGCAATAATCGCAAACGATGTCCTTTTTACCTTCCGACACCTCTTTATAAACTTTAACATTATGCTGAGTTCTCAGATGACAGTCCAGTTTCACTTGAAGATGAAAGGCTTTGTAACATATATGGCACTTCACTTTCCGCGGATGCACCTCCGTGTCGCCGATGAGCTTCTTCTTGTCGCAGCTGAAGGCGAGGTGGCCCTCCAGGAACCGCAGCGAGCTGAAGTAATCGAAGCAGTAGTTGCACCTTAGCGAGTTGTGGGAGTCGATGTGCCGCTCGAAGTTGCCTTTGCTCGCGAGTATCTTAAGGCAGATGGAGCACTGGAACTCTTTGAGAGGTCCGTTCAGAGTCTGCTCGGTGCGCTCCGCTATCCAGGTCTCGGTGATGCCGTGCGCGTCGCGCAGGTGGTAGTGTAGGTCGTATCCTCGCGTGAAGGTTTCCTCGCAATGCATGCATTTGAGGGGATCATCGAAATATTTTTGTGTCAAGTGACCTTTAATGTGTACCCGGTGATTCTTCAGCGACATGGTCTTTTTGCCGCAGAACTTGCACTTGAAGAGTTCCGGCTTCCTCAGGTGGGCCTCTTCGTGGTGTTGCAGCCTGCGCTCGTCGAGGAACACTTTGGCGCACAGTTTACACGAGAAGTAGCTCTGCTGAGGCGCGTCCGGATCGTTCTTTATCATTTTGCTCTCGGGATGCGTCCGCCGCAGATGCCGGATGAGTTTCACGAGGTCGGGGTAGAATCGGCTACAAATGGGGCACTTAACTTTGTCCTTCCTGAGCTTCGCTATCCTCGCCTGGTGCGATTGGTGATCAAAGTTATGCCCCTTCACGTGTTTCCTGTGATAGACTTCGTCAGTGAAACCTTTGCCACATATCGGACATTTGTAGGGGCCGTTGTCGTCCTCGTAATGAGATCGGACGTGCAACTCTAACGTCCTCTTGTTGGTGAACATAATACCGCAGATATTGCACTCGTGTCGGGCACCGAAGAGCGAGGTCTTGGACTTGTGCCATATGATGTGGTGCTTGAGCGAGACCTCGGATTCGCAGATCTTGCCGCAGTGGTGGCAGGTGTGCCCGGCGACGGCGGCGCGGGTGGCGGCGGGCTCTATGCCGACCACGGTGTTGTTGGCGCTATCGCCGCGCTTGTAGTGTATCGCCATGTGCGACAGGTACACCTTCCGGAACTGGAAGACTCTCTTGCAGATGGAGCACTGGTAATCCTTGTTCTTGAAGCGTGTCTGTTTGTGGAAGTTCATATGCGCCTGCGCGGCGCGAAGGTGTTTGCTCCTGCGGTTGCAGATGGTGCAGGTGAGCAGCGCGGGATCCAAGGTGGTGTCGTTGTAATGTTGCCGCATGTGCACCCGATAGTGGCACTGGAACCGGAATTTCTGCAGGGCATATTGAAACAAATATAGATATTTGAAGGTCAAGTGATATATGAATTTGGGATATTTCTTTTAACTTTTATCAAAGACTACCGGGGTCAAAGGGGAAAAACTTTAAGACTGATGGACAACCAATAACGGATACTATATGCTCACCTCTTTGCAGACAAAGCACTCCAAGATCTTTTCTATGTTGTTGCCGACATTAGAATGCCAGTTGATGTGCCTCTTGAGCGACACTAAGGTGGGCATCTGCTTGCCACAGGTGGGGCATGTGAAGCCAGTCAGATTGACTAGTGGAGTGGAATCGTACACCGTCGGAACCATCACGAGGTCGTCGCGGCCCTGACCCGAGGCCAGAGGTTCCGTCTTGGTCACGACGACCTCACAAAAATCCGCCAACTCAGCGCGCTGCAGCTTGGACACCTGTGGCTGCTTCAATCGGTGCACCAGCTTGATGTGCGTGGCCAGCGAGCTGCAACTCTTGAACTTCTCATTGCATTCCGCACATGTATATAGGTTACGAGGCTTTATGTTAACAATTGTGTGTTTTTGGTTGTGCTCGTTTATTGCACTCACTTTCATTTCTATGTCACAGATGAGACACTTCACGCTGCAGTCTTTAAGGCTAATTTTGGCTCGACGCGTGCCTGAGCTCATATTGTGTTTGGTCTTCTTATGCTGAATCAAGAGACGCTTGTAAGAAAAATGCTTCTCACAAATATCGCACGTATTGTCGTCATCCTCTTCTTGGCTAGATTCTGACTCGGACTGACGATTGGACTCGCTTAGCAAACTGCTGTCCATCTCCTGTGGCTCTTGTTTAATCTCTATTTCTCCGTCCAGGTGCTTCTGCTCATGTGTGACCAGGGCTTTCTTGTACGTGAATCGTTTCTCACACATGCTACACTTCAGAGGCCCAGAAGGTACATTAGAATTTGAGTAGTTTGTTAAATCTGATACATTGTCTGTAGGACTTTCACTGAAATTGAAAAAAAAAGTAGATTATAAAAACACAAATATTTAGCCTGTATCCAATCAAAAATTTAATTTTAAGTTAAACTTTTAAAAATGTAATTCTTTTTGTAATTTATTACACATGACTTGTTTTTTTTTTGCAAATATGCAGGATTCATTTGACACTTTCAGCACTTCGCACAACATATTTTCAATTCAAACATACCGTATGTTGACTTCAGCCATTTCCTCTTCGCCCATGTTGGACATATGCCCTGCCAGATGACTTATGAGCTGATCTTGCGTCACCATCTTCTTGCTACATATGCGACATTCAAATGACCCTTCCACAGGTTCGTCTACACTCTTGTCTAAATTCCCACTAACAGACAAATGCATATTTTTTATATGAAGAAAATAAGTGCTTGTTTTAGATAAAACTTTGCGACAGACGGGACAAGTGAAAATGATAACATCACGCTTTTCTGAACATGTATCAAAGTGTTTGATATAAACATTATAGTCGTCGAATGGTTGCGCGCAGAAGTAGCAAGGGACAGTAGTGGCACCATTTTCGACTATTTGCTCATATTTATCGTGTTTAAGAACTGCCGCATGGACTACTCTCATGTGTTTCTCCAGGTTCTCTATTGTTTTAAATTTAGTTGAACACATATCACAATTGAACTTATTTTGCGAGGAAACAGAGTCAATTGGCTCCAGTGACACTTGCAACTCTTTAATTGGTGAATTTGTTACTTTACCACACATGTCTTGGTGGCGTTTCAGCATTATTTTCAACTTGAATTTCTTGTTACATTTCTCACACTCCATCTTATCCTCAATATCGTTTGCGTTCTCCATTTCTTTCTTGTCAACAGGCTGCAGTGTGTTGTTTGTGACATTCTTGTTACTTTTCCTTAAATGCACTTTGGAATGTGCAGACACACTTTTTTGTGAGGCAAATTCTTTGCCACAAACTTTGCATTTGAATTCATTCTTTGATGGTTCATCAGAGTCAGTTTCGACCGAGAACTGGGACCCACTATTGTCTTCATAATCAGAGTCTGTGTAAGTTGAATTTAAAGATTTTTTTAGCCTTTTTTCTGCAACCCGAAGTTCCGCTACTCTTTTGGTAGAAGTAGGTCGGTAGTCATAGGATTGGCCACTGGATGACGTATTATCGATACTTTCTGCACTACGCTTTCTGCTCCGAGTGGCAGGAGATACTTTTGTTTCCATTGGTGATGTTGTGGCCTGAGTCTTAATGGACACATCTGTATTGTTGGAGAAAGCAGAGTCACTGCTCTGCCTGTTCTTGGGCGAGGGTATGGCGCTGAACCCTGGTATGTAAACAAATTATCTTATGAAGGTATAAGATAGGAATATTATGTTAAATAAAGAAGTAAAATATGACAAACCCTCATAGTGATATTCTAAAATGACATGAAAACAAACTCTATCTATAGCAAGTTTTTACATATGAAAAGGTGCAGATGAAGCAACTAAATGTACATAGTATAGATAAAAACAGTTGTATTTACCAGGTGGAGGAACATAATTCCGTCGCAACTCCTGATCCGATCGTTCACACTGCTGCTTGAATATATGTGCACTGCTTAGCTTCTGTATACACTCTGAGCATATCTTGTCTGGCAGACCATCACCTTCATATATCTTAAAATAAAAGTAAATATGTATCTTACAATAAAAGTCTATAAACCATCCAATAATATACCTGCAATAGTCGTCATTTCTAAATCTGAATTATTTATGAAATTGATACTTTATTACTTCCTTAAAGCATCCATTAGAAAGTGAACAATGACAGAATTTAAAATTTTAAAACATCGCGAAAACAATAGCGATTTATGAAAGCTGAAACCATTTGTCTTGACACAGTAAATATTTTTTATTTAATGTCATATAGAATTATAAGGTTGCTATTTTAGCTACTGCAGTTATATCAGAATAAACTTGCATCAGACATATAATCCATTTTTCGTTGGTTTTCCCATGGCAAAACTGTGTAACATGGACAAAAGGAAATTAAAATACAGATTAACGTAGTTGTAGTGAGTGAAAACGTAATTATAAATGTAAATTGGTAATTGGAAAACATTATTGTTAATCAAATAAGACAATGTATATCGCAAGGATTTTTACCTTTACTCGAGCGCATTCCATAACCATCTCCGCGAGCTGTAGGTTGTTATCCATAGTGAAGATGGAATAAAAGTCGCCGAGTTTGAGGCAGAGCCTACATTTTCCGAGCTTGAGGGCCATATTGATTTCTTTACACCAATCTTCATGACACTACAAAATCGCATCTGCGAAGGCGAAGTAATGTGTTGTTATACATCCATAAGATAGAATAACTATTAACATTATTACTAACTAAACGATCCAAATTCATATTTACCTTTCACGTGGTAAATTAAAACAAGATAAATGTACCTGGCTTGCCGGCAAACTCCATTATTGGTTGTTATTGGTTTGGTTTGCTTTATTGGTACAACTGGTATACCTTGGCAAAGTTACTAAAATACCAGATATATCAGTACCAGTACCATTCAAATATTGATTCAATGATGGATGAATAAAATAATGTTTCGATTGTACACTTACTTTTTTGTAAATAATTACAATGAATAATTTACACAATTAATAGACCTTATAAACGATGAACGCGAAAATATTTTATAAATTATTATTATGGTATTATATTATAAAATATAAGAAAAAGTCGCATTTAATTAATTGTCAATATTTTATTACAATGTTTGCTTTATTTATAAAAAAAAATACCAGCAAATCAATGTTGCCAATGCCAATGAAAACTTAAAACCGGCCCCGGCCGTGTGCATATTGAAGAACAACGAAGAACGAAGTAACTCCCATTCTCCCATACCTATAGTTTGTCTATAGTTTGTCGAAATAAGATTTAGTTTGACAACTCATTTGACAATATAGTAGGGATGGACGTGTAAAATCAGGTATGAACCTTTTCGATTTTTACTCTCATAGAAGTTAGAAGCGATAGATTCATAGTTCAAACTTATGTATTAAAATAAAAAAAAACACTGTTTTCTCAAATCAATAATGACCTAAAGAATCAATACAAAGAATAAGTGTTAATAAATTTTTATTACTACCACAGTTGTATATAATAGAATTCGATTTAGCTATTATTATTGTCATCGTTATAATCTCTACACTATACGTCATTACTAGAATTGTCCCTTAATTTGGTTAATAAGTAAATAATAATTTCAGTTATGTTCGATAAATTATATTTAAACCGAATATCGATAGTTCCTAATTGTTCGTTTTGCGTGTTTGTTCGTCACTACGATACCCGTCTATTAAGTACTGCATTTGACTTCATACAAATTTATTTCGATCCTTCATATGCGTCATTTATCAAATTAATCTTATATAGACAAACTATAATAGACGTTGGTATGACATATTTATATTTGTATTTCTTGGTATTGAAATATTGAACGCGATCAGATATAGCCATTTATATCATTGATTCTTGAAATGCGCTAAAAGTGTGCGCCGCAATAGTTACTACGCAGGAAAGATAAAACGTTTCACGATTTTTTTTCGAAAATGGAAGGAATAGAAGAATTTGTGAATCACGCACGAAAACTTTCGTCAGCTGGTCATTTGAATAAATCCTTCGATTTATATATTTCGTTATTTGAAAAGAGTCCCCGAATTAAAAACACGTATGAACCGGAATTCCAGATCGTTATGATGCGATACAATGAAACATTGTGTGCGTCTGGGAAGATTGAAGATATATTTACTAACTTCAGTCGCGCTATTAAGATTTTTCCGAAAAATATATACTTGTTGAATGAGATTGGCAAATATTTGTACAAGTTCGGTTATTACGAAGAGGCTTGGTCTCATTTCCAGAAAGCACTCAAGGTGAATTCTGATTTTGTGAATGCGGAAAAGAACTTGAATTCTGTAAAAAATGTACTTGTTGAAAGATGGCATTTTCGAATGATAAATGACAAAAAACGAAACTCATTGTTCCATGCCGCTATTCATGAGACAATTAAATCAGACAAGGACCAAGTGTTGGACATCGGCACCGGGACTGGCTTACTGACCCTGTATGCTTGTGAGTGCCAGCCCCTGGACATCGCTGCATGTGATGGCTCCAGTGTCATGACTAAAATAGCAGAGAATTTAATAAATGACTATGACATTTGTAATGTACATGTTATAAACAAAATGTCTACAGCAATGAATTGCAAAGAGCTAGGTTTCAAATGCACTGTCATAGTCACTGAGTTGTTTGATGCCGGCTTGTTTGGAGAACATGTGTTGCAAACATTATTGCATGCTTGGGATAACTTGATGGCTGTAGGTGCAAAAGTCATTCCCAGTAGAGCCGAGTTCTTCGTGGCCGGTGTTAATTGCAATAATTTAAATTTAAAATATCAGTTAAGAGGAGATATTAAAACTACATTGAACATACCTACAACAAAGGTTCATGTGATGACTGATGATGAAACATATGACTGTGAGGATGTGCATTCATACAAAGATTTAAAATATATAACCAAGGGGCAGTCTGTCGTCAAAATAGATTTTAAAAATTATGATGACATTCAAGATAAATTGTACCAAACAGAACCATTCAATGTAGACTTAACTGCCATCCAAGATGGTGAAATAAATTGTACCATTGGTTGGTTTAACTTATACTTGACAGACAATATTACTATAACAACAGATCCCCGCTCTGAAGAACGTTGCAATGCATGGCAGCAGGCTGTTTTCTTTGATATGATACCAAAAGAAGTTAAAAAGGATGACACCTACCCTACACAATTTTTGATGAACAATGGTAAACTGGCTATGATCCAAGATTGCAATATTCACATTGACAGAATTTCTCCTGAAGCATTGAGATTTTTAAATGATTCAGAATATGTAAAGATGATTCTTGGATGTGTCGGCATGGTTAGTGTCCACCTTGGTCAAATGCTTGAGTTGTCCGAGGTTGCTGTTATGGATTTATGTCCATTCCCTCTGTTTGGCCTCCAAATGTTGAAAAGAGGTGCCAAATCCCTGACTTGCACTGCCAGAAATTTCAATGATGAACTATTCATTATTAAGATTGTAAAAGCCTATAATTTAGACCTATCTAAAGTTACAATATTAGTAGGCGATAAGTGGACTCTCGATACATTTGGTAATATATTATTCCATGCTATTTTTTGCCATCCTTTCGAGTTATGCGGGGACATAGATTTGAGATTGAAAGATATAGCTCATGATCTGAAGACATCTTATTTGGCACCGAGAGGTATTTATTTGCCATCCAGTATTAGCATAATGGCCCAGTTGGTTAATTGTCCCTGGCTAGATGTTAATAACCGAGTTTATGATGAAAACACAATGGATTACAAAGTGTCAGAATACATGAATGTCTATCAAGTATCACAGAACTTCTGTATTGACATGTCACGTTTAGAACATACTCCTTTAACTCGGCCAACATGTGTGGGTGATTGCTCCAACGACTTACGATCACATGTTATTAATTTCTCAGTAATTAAGGATGGTTATACAAATGCCATTCTTTGCTGGTATAAAATTGAGTTGATGGAAGATGTAGATGAAGTATCCACAAACAGACCTAATGGCTTTGTAGACAGCATGGCGTTCCTTACAGTCCCTGAACGTCTAATGAATAAGGGAGATATTCCGACTATATTATGTTGCGTAGATTCTGATGGTGGTTTTAAGCTACTTGTTGATGTCTAAAATTAATGCTTACAAGTAAAATGTTTTTCTTGTACTACTTACCATGTCATAAGATTTAATTTTAACATACTATGTAAAGATTACCTCATTTGAATTATTTTCTATTTGGCATAGATCTCATTGCAGAATCTTAATGCATATGATAGTTTCGTGTTTTACCTTTTATTTTTATATATTTTCCATAGGATAGTATACTATTGTGTAAGTGAAAATGACATTTTATAACAATCATAAAAAAATTACTAGTCATAATAAATCATAATATACTGAGTAAATATTGGAACATGTATAATTTTTTTTGAAGCTAATTATGTGATTTTAGTTCTTTCAAGTATGTATGCAATATATAAGTGTTAATTTACATAATACATCATATTATTCTTTATGGATTTGGATAGATTATCTTTTGTCGCGTTTATTAGAATTTTCTGAACTGATGACAATTTTGCTGGCGATGTATGTTTCCTTCTTTTTGTAATTGCGCATATTATATTTAAGAATTATATTTTAAGTGTAAACTGATCTCTAGATATCCAATGGATGGCAAGCGCTAATTGAAGTTACTGTCACTTAATTCTAACCTTGTTGAATTTCAAACAACACAACAGCTACAGTCAGCGCCAAAATGGCGAACCAGTTAACCACAAAATACAATGATAGCCTGTCCATGTTATATGATGCCAGTGTTATAGTCTCACAAACTTATCTTGCATGTAAATAGCTCTTTATTTTTGTTAACCAGACGAGATAAGTTTGTTGCATTATACTTATTGATTCTAATAGTTATTGAATATTTGTGGTACCACTATATCTATACTAAGATGTTATAAAAATAAATAATTTCCTGCATTATAGATGCTATATTTGCTTGTAAACATTCCATCAAAATGATGTATTACCTTAATTAAAAAAATCAAAGAACCCGACTGACTGAGTACACTTTCTTATTTTAGAATACACTTACTAGATGCTATTGGAACAAAAGATTTAGTAATGTAAAAAATGCGGCGAGTTAGATTCGAAATCGGTTATTCGCAATTTTGGAATTTCTTTTACCAATTACTAAATGTGTTTTGTGCTGATGTTGCTACATATATAGTACTCTTATTTATTTAATACTTTATGCACAAATTATTACAATAGGATTTACATACATACATATCCACAAACTTCATACGCGCAAATCTCAGTCAGTGGGGTAAAAAAATATTTTGAAATACTATTTCAATGTTAGATTAAATCGGAAATTTCTCGATGTTGTGATGTTATTCAAATAAAGTTAATTACAAAATAAATAAAAGC
>LD689102.1:340718-356392 GCA_003118335.3 Papilio memnon
GCCATGGTTTGTCATCATGTCATGTCATTTTTACATTTGCAATTGATAATTTGACAAATGTAGATAAACAATGCAATATTTTTTTATAATTTGACGCGGATGAAGTCGCAAGGAAACGGCTAGTATTAAAATAAAATTACAATAAATCGTCTTATTGCTTTATTAATATTAATAACATATCTCTCAGTGTCCTCTCAGTATGATTAACTTAGTTATCAATAAACTACAAAATCCAACTGCATACAAAAATATTTATAAATTTATATTCTCTTCCATGAGATATAAGCTCTATTACACGCAAAGTTTTTATTAGATATTAAAAGACAATAATAAACTGAACAGACAATTTGCAGGAAATAAAATTCACTGATAAAAACTGAATTACCAATTATTATTTTCTAAGAAATGATCAATGTTGGTGCAAAAAATAAGAAGAAAAAAAAAATCGAAAATAAACATTAATAAAATAATTAATTTATATACAACATTTCTACATGTCCACAACATCGTTAAGTCACTTTTTTTATAATATTATTATTTGAACTCTACCCACGGTACTCCTTTCAACTATCCAAAGGACGCAGTTCTGATTATTTTGCACATAAGCAATCTTGCGTATTTCGGGGTAGTCAGCGATGATTTACATCGCACGTGCTAAAAACATTTTAACTTAAGTTTTCGTGTCTATTCTTCTAAATAACGGATACGATTAAGAGATATCAATAACTAAGCTATTTATATTATCAACAGCAACTGCCCCCTTAAAGTCTACATTGTGATAAACTCCGCCGCGCACACATTCATCGGAAATCCTAGAATCGATATTTCTAATTCGATTCATAATCGAACAGGCATTCGCCTGTTTTATCCACACGAAAATCGATATTTCTTACTCGATTTATATTTAATCAAACACACGTATAGTTTGTCTCTTTCTATCGTGACGTCACGTGACGTATGATGTTCCGGCTAACGCAAGTGAGGTTTGTGGTGCCCAAGTCATGTCATTCAGCCGCGCGTGCCTCCGACAAGATGGCGCGCGCTTGTTCCAGTGCTTTCCTGTACACAATAATTAAAAGTATTATTTTATAGAAGAAAAATGTATTTCTGTTTGAATAAATCAAATTACTAGACCAATTTCAATTTTTTTTTTACCATTAGAAAGCTTCATTATCACTGAGAGTAAGTAACACGGACTATATTTGTTACTATTTTTTAAATCCGAGTATTTTGTTCTGTCAAAAAACAATACCTATTTATTTTTAGAGCGGACGCACTCCTTTGACTAAACTATCGCACAATTAAAATGCGAGTAGTGTGCGCACCTTCATTTAAGTAAGCATGGGAACAAAGCGGGACTAAACAGTTGTGCGACCGTGTAGTCAAAGGTGTGCGCGCGTTCTTAGGGTGGGAATATTTGCATATTGGCATAGAAGTAGTTAGCAAGTTATTTGATTTTTTGAGAGATGGGGATTTTCATATCATGAACATTTTTCTAGCATGGTACACGCTGGCATGTCAGCTAGTATTCGTTTTATTAGTACATAGATGTTGCACGCGACTTCGTCGATTGACGATTCTATGACGATAAGCGATAACGTAGCTTTTTAATGGTTAAAGAATTTTGAAATCGGCTCAGTAGTTTTTGAGTTATTTCAATACATACGAAAATACAAATCATTCCTCTTTATAATATTAATATAGATGTATTCCCGTCCTTATATAGTGTGTACATACATGTGCATAGGGTTGTCGGAGTGCAGTCGCGAGATAGCGAGCTGTGCGAGTCGCGCGAGGCGGCGCAGCGCGCTTGCCCGCAGCGGGCCCGCGCGCGGCAGCGTGTCCGCCAGCGCCGCGCCCGCCGCCGCCGCCTGCACGCCCGGCGCCGCGCCCGCCGCCATGCACAGCGTCTCTGCACGTATATTGTACAACATCTATGTGTGTGCTTTTGCACATTTTAACGCAGTATTAACGGTTTAAAATAATGGAAAATAAACCACGAAAATTATCGCAATTCTAAATTATCTTGATAAAGGCACAGATATACAAGATTGTGTTGAGAAAATTAGTACTGCGATGGAGCATTGGCGCAAGCCCCTATGACATATGTCAATGTCATTGAGACGTCTTAGAATAGCGCGCCATTCTGGCGAAAAACAGTGATTTGATTATTTAAGTTAATTACGTTGTTACAATTACATCAATGTCAATTAAAACACTTAGGCAACTTTTTATTTCTGTTCAGACGAATTAGCGTGGTAAAGTTGGTATCACATTAAAATATAACGCGACTTCTATAATTTGCACATTATCAACATCCAATGTATGGATGATTTTAACATAGTATGTATAAATTTACCAATAAGTGAGAGCACAAGTGCGTCAGCGTTGAGTGTGGGCGGCGGGGCGCAGAGCGCGAGCGCCGCGCGCAGCAGCCGCACGCCCGCGCCCACGCAGCGCCGCCAGAAGGCCCCGCCCGCGCCCTCCACCACGCTGCAATTTACAATTCACTCTTATTTAGACAATACACTATTTATAAGTGGCAGCTGCAACAAAAACTCTTCAATCTTTAAAACATATTGAATTTAATTATAGTTTGCCTATGTTACTCACTGATAACGTAGCTTTTTGTCAGTGTAACAATTTTTTAAATCGGCCCAGTATATTTTGAGTTATTTCAATACAAAAAAAATACAAATCTTTCCTTTTTAAAACATTAGTATAGAAAGTGAGGCAAACGAAAGGCGAGAATACCGAGGTGTAAAAAAGTCTGTGTATACTGACTGCGGCGGCAGGGGAGGCAGGAAGACGTCAGCGTGCAGTGCGGCGGCGAGCCTGGCGCGCGCGGCGGCCGCCAGCCGGCGCAGCGCGGCCCCGCCCGGCAGTGCGCACGCGCGCTCCAACACACGCCGGAGACGCACGCACGCACGCACGCACACCGGGTCCCATGCGTGCTCCACCAGCTCTGCAACACAACACATTGTCACTTTTCGTTGTCATTTTTTTTAATTTCAATGAAAAACTAGCTGTTCCCGTGTACTCACAAAAAAACTCTAGACACTTTCAGTTACAAATGTCAAAATTCAAGCGATAACAGAGGTCCTTACAATTGGCTAAGAGTGATTAAAAATGCACTCACTAATGTGTATATACAAAAAAATATCGGATTAGACAATTCGTACTCGCGTTAAGACTAGATTATGAAATAGATAAATAATTTCTATATCTGAAAACGATTGTACACACCTGTAACTTTAGGCAGAACCACCTTGTTGATGATGGTGGGCACCAGCAGCAGGTCGGGGTCGTCTCGTAGCGCCGCCTCGCTCAGCCCCGCCCCCGACCCACCCTCCTCCTCCTCGGAGGACAGCTCGGACTCGCTCGACAGCCGCTCAGCGCGCACGCCGTACATCATTAGGCATCTGACTCAATTTAATTTTACTTTTAAACTAGTAACAACGTTTCTATGTAATTGTAGTTGCATTTTTTAATTAACAACTATTTCTTCTTACTTTTTTAAAACAATGATTATAAAAAGAAACTCAAAATTACAAAAAATTGCATATAAATAATTATAAATGCTCACTTGTACCAGTCCATCTTTTCATAATCCTCATTGTCTTCATCCGCCAATGGATTCCACAGGATCAACTGCAACACGTACTTTATTATCATGACGCGAAACGAGAAAACTAATGCCAAATCTTACTAATATTATAAATTCGAAACTTTAGATGGATGGATGTTTGATAGAAAAAACAAAAGTAAGTAGCCTATGGTTACTTCGAGACTATCTTCTACATCTATGTCAAATTTCATCGAGATCCATTCAGCCGTTTAGGCTACAAACTCTAACAAATATCCATCTAAACTTTCGCATTTATAGCATTAGTAAGATATGTGTGGTAGTGGGGGAGTGGGAGGGAGTGGGCGGGAGTGGGGAGGTTACCTCGTGTCGTATGTAGGGCGCGAGCAGCCTCGGCAGGCAGTCGGCGACGTACGCGTCGCTGTAGAGCGCGGGCTGCGAGCGACGCCAGCGCGAGACGCGAGCGCACACGCCGCGCACGCTGCGCCACGCCGGCAGCGCGTCCGCGAACACCTGACACGACAGCTGACGGATCGTCTCTGGGAACACAATATACAACATTAAAACGCCAATTAAGAAGCCACGCCCCTTTTCTTTTTAGTTTTTTGAGGGTTTTAAATTAGTTATGAAAAGCACTCCTTTCTGTCTAGCACCCTGAACGGTCGCACAATGACTGCTTACCCTAATCCCAGCCCTGCCAGTCACATCGCGTTAAAGTAAAAAATGTCTGTAAAATTTTTCCAATAATTTCTTAGCAAGTTCATCGTGTGGAACATAGCTAATATTTTACAAATTACATTAGAGTGTGTATGTATGTATTTATACGACGTTGTTACGGTGAAGGAAAAAATCGTGATGCAACCTACAAATTCAAAGATATTCAAAGATATGTGTGAAGTTAACCAACCCGCAGTGGGCCAGCGTGGTTGACTATGGCCTAGTCATCCCTTACTTGGGGTAGGCTCCGAGCCCCTCAGTGGGGACGTATAGTGAGCTGGTGATGATGTATGTACATATAGGCATGTGTATCACGTACCGGCCTCCTGCGTGTAGTGCTGCAGCTCCGTTGGCGGGAGGTCATCATCGCTGGAGTCTCCGTCGCGGTGCGCGGGCGCCGCCCCCGCCGCCGCCGCGCCCGCCTCGCGCCGCAACCTGCGCGTGCGCCGCCGCCCCTCGCGCTCCGCCGCGCGACGCGTCTTCTCCTCGTTGTCCACTGGCTTCGCTGCACCAGGACGCGCTGGAACAATATACATACCTCACTAAGTGTATGTCCGCGTGATCAAACCTAATTAGTAGCCCATGTGTTCTATATCTATGCCAAATTTCAACTCTATCCGTTGAGCCGTTTTGAAGATACTTAGTAACAAACATCCATTCTTATTAAATTTCGTATTTATAATATTGGTAAGTATAACAATATAACTCATGCCCAACCAAGAGGGGTAGCCAGAGACAACGGTCATCTAATGCGGTTCTAACAACAATATACGTCAGACACTTAAGAGAGAGTGACATAGTTAGTACCTGCGAGCGCGAGCACGTCCTGCGCCTGGTCGCGCACGTCGGCGCGGCGCCGCTCCACCAGGAACTCGCAGCGCCGCCGGTGCAGCTGCAGCGCGCGCGCCTCCAGCGCCTCCAGCTGCGGCATCTACACACAAAACAATTGATGCTTGAATTTTGACATTTACATAATCATCAAAATGTCGAAATTCAAAATGCTAAGTGACGAAGGTTTACCATTGGCTATGAAATTAAGTAATCATGACAACCTTTCTACTTTGCTGCTATTGGCTAGATATTTAAGTATTTGTCCCTTTCTTGTAGATCATTTTTTTACAATTTCCTCATCTCTAAGTTTATAAGTGTGTCGTGAAGTGTAAGAATTTTTATTAATAAAAAAGGAGTTATTCAACAACATGCTATGATTGCTAATATTTTACATAACAAAGAAGTGTGTTTCGTTTTATTATTTGGTACGGAAAGGTATTTTACAGTACCTCTGCTTAATTCAAAAAAATAAAATAAAACGCGGTAACAAAAGTGCTACAAAACTAGTTAAAAAACTGTACCTTTTCATCAAGACATTCAACAAGGTCTGTGATGTACCCGCGGGCGGCCTGCGCGCGGCGGTACGCGGCGTCGAGTCGTTTGGTGCGCGCGGCACGTGATTCGCGAACCCGCGCCGCCTGCAACAGCCGCGCGCGCATCTCCTCGCGTCTGTCAGCTGTCACCGAGCGCTCCATCTGCAGCTCTGCTAACCTGTTGCACACAAAATTAAACAAACTGCGTCCTATCGCAAATATATCTTTAAAGATATTGACCTATAGAACTATAATCTTTCCTGTAGTTAATGTTGCTTGGACTAAGTGTTACATTTTTTATTTACATAACATTATTTTTTTAATTATACCCTCTCTTTCCTAATTTTTTTAAATTCTTCCACTAGCTGCTGTTCACATTGGTAAAATGTAGAGCATCGTTTTGACTCTTTAATTTTTTTTTTTCATGTAATTATCTAAATTTTTAACCTAACAATAAAGAAATGAACTAGTAACATAAATACCTTGATGTGAGTGCTTGAAGTAATTCCTGTGGCGTGGAGGGCGCGGTGTTGTCGGTGGTGAGCAGCGAGCGCAGATGCGGCGCGGTGTCGGTGCGCGGCGCGGCGCCCGCCACGGAGAACGGGTTCAACTCCGAGTGTATCTCACCTGATCAAAAACAAAACAAAGTATTTATAAGACATGTTTAATAATAAAAAAAAACGATAATGTCGATTAACTTTACTATTTTACACATATCATTTTTTGACTCACATTAATATAGACTCGTCTATATTATAAAGAGGAAAGATTTGTATTTTTATACATACTGAAATATCTCAAAAACTACTAGGCCAGTTTTAAAAATTCTTTCACTGTTAGAAAAATCATTTAACTGTGAATAAGATAGGCTATATTTGGAAGAAATCACGAGCAATAGCTAGTCACTGACAAAGGTATTAAAAAAATAAACTTTGTAATAATGCTGTAAAAATATGGGCATAGTACCCATAATGAAGATGTCAAAGATCCTAGTGAGGTGACGTGTGCGCGAGAACACACACAAATGTATTTGCAATTGACCAAAAATGTCTTTTTACACTAATAGTATTTAGTTATGTCCTTGCTTACATTCAGAACAAAGGATATGCAATAGATACTTTATACTCTAAAATCATATTTGAAAGGCAAACTCACCAGTAATATCTATATTAGAAGGCATTGCCTTCTGTATTTGCTGTTTCTCCCATTCCTCATCTTCGCTGTCCAGCTCTTCTTCAGAAGCTGCGGTGGTGCCACCTGGTGACAAAAGTTTTTTTTAGCTAAACATAGATTATTGCCTAGGATACTGTGTATGTTATTCCATAGTATTGTACAGTGGCCTTCTTACGCGACGAACGTAATCTTCGCTCCCCCTTAATATCCAATACCCTTTTTGCCTTTTTAAGCATACAACACATTATCGCTTTAAAATATGCTGCTAAAAAGCTAACTGTATTTTCACTTAAAAATAGTTTTGAATAGTATAGTATTGAAAAATGTTATACTTACGTTTTGGTTTATCACTAGGCAAGACCAGTCCGCAGACTTCTATCCTGCCATCCTCGTCATCATCATCACCCGAGCCGTCATCGCGGATGAGCCGCGAGCCCGGAGCCGCCTCCGATCTGATCGGAACAAAGTCACCCAGCTCTCGAGCCTGCAAATACAAGTTATATATTCAAATATAATTCATGAAATATACATATACTAGCTTTCGCCTATGACTCTCTTCACGTGGAATTTAAAAAAAAGTAAGTAGCCTATGTGTTCTTCCACACTACCCTCTATATCTATGACAGATCTCATTGAGATCTGTTGATCTGATCAGCCGTTTAAGGTACTCTAACAAACATTCATCCATCCATCCAAACTTTCACATTTATAATTTAGTATGAAGTAAGATTTAGTTAGAATGACAAACTGCTATTTTATCCCAAAACTGAAGCTTATTTGCTTTTATATCCCTCAGATGAAATGTGCATTTTTATAGATTTCATTGATGTGTACAATGCACATAAAGCTGGGCCATTTTAAGCATTACAGGCATCCTGGGCTAGATTTAGAAATCTAGAGGATGCCCCTTAACTGTAATACAAACCCACACGAAAAAAGACGTCCGCGGCACCACTTTATGTCCGGCGCCCTGGGCGGTAGCCCTACCCTAACGCAGGTACTGTTTAGTCTGGACTCTGTAGTTGCTGTGTGTCAAAGACACATGATCCGCACCCCAATTAAAGTTGCACTTATAAATTACAAAACTGTAAGCACCAGAGGACACAAAGGAGAGTGTCGACATCGTCGGGTGTCATCTCTTAGTCCCTCACCTCTCATACCTGCTGTCTGGTCTTGCGCGCCGCGTGGATGAGCGCCGCGTCGGGTATGTGGCCCGGCTGCGCGAGCACGGCGCGCACCGACTCTGCGCGGTACCGATGGAAACCCCTACTATCCTCCTCTTCCTCAATCTCATCATCAGATAAGTCCCCAGCCCCGTCCGCAGCGAGCGCCTCACGTCCAGACAGTATCAGCCCCTCTAGTGACACCTTTTTCTTGACCTTCGGCTTGTCTCCCATGTCATCATTGTCCATTGTGTCCTGGATATTACCACAGCATTGTTAACATAAATAAATGAGATTATATCAACCAGTCTGAAGAAATAAGTAGCATATCTTATGAGATCTTTAAATAGGTGGCTGTTAATTAGATTAAAAGTAAACTTCAACTTCATATAAAACTTATATAACAAAAACCATGGTTATTTTCATGGTTACCCTATTCCATAGAGAAACAGAATACATAATTGACTAAAATATGTTTAAATGTGACTTTCAACACATTTCAGTCAACTCATACTTAAGTTTGCAATTATTAGTAAGTTGAATGAGTACTTCTTATAGTAAGTTTTTATGTTAGAACAGATGTATACTTGATATATTATGTATTCTTTGTGTCTATGTGAACATTACCTCAGGCGTATTATTGTCATATTTGTTATTATCACCATCAGGGACACGATGTTTCTCCTTCTCCCGCCGCTTTGCAAGTTTCTTGCTCTGGGAGGATTTTTTTACTTTAAAAACCTCTCCATCATCCTCTGTTACAAAATAAAATATACAGAATAAATTTTATTCAATAATTAGTTAATCAAATGGAAAAAATTAATGAAAATTGTTAAAGAGTAAATTGTTATTAAGGTTGATTTGCTGCATATCCAGAATTGAATTCCTCCCATTCAATAAAATAATCGTTTAAATTTAATCAAATAAGATTTTAGCATCTACAGTTTTTACATTCCAATCATATAGTTTACAGTAAACAATATAACAACCAATAATTGTTTTGTTATGAATAAATGTGTTTTATCATATGTTTAGTTATGTCAAGTATTGTATAAGAACATAAAGGAAACAAATTTTTTTTCAATCATAGGTTTAGTATTGGTTTTAAAATACTAATAACTATTTATTACAGTGATCAACGAAACATTATATTTAGGTTATAAGTAACTAGGCAAATTATTCTAGGTTAAGGACAAACCTTCATCAGCAAAACTCAATAATGTAGTATTTTTAACAGGTTTGTTTTCTTTTTTCTGGCTGATGATAGGCGGCGGTGGTGGTTCAGGATCGCCGTCATCGTCATCGTCAGCGCAAAAGACGCGTCGTTGAATCTTCTTTGGTTTACGAAATAACGACATTATTTTGTATTAAATTAGACTAGTGATACACAAATACTATAAGCAGAAATATTGCTTTTACGTTTTAATTCCAAGAGATCAAATTATTTCAGTAAGAGTTTTGCTATACAACTATTTTTTATAATTTATTAATGCAATGAATATGAATATGAATTCACAATTCCCAAATTGACAATTGACTAATGTCAAATTCAAACTGTCATTTTTATTAGTCTTTGATAGATCACTATGGTTAGATTTTCACAGGTAAAGTAAAACTAGTGTTGTGTCTTTTTATCACGTCAGAGTTGACTCAAAGTAATTTTTTTATAATATCATGGCAAACGAGCAGCGGGAACAATAAAGTGGTCATCGCCACCTATCTGCAATAACAGCCGATGCTACAGATGTATTGCTGTTGGACAGTTATTGTGTCCCAGTCCCAGATGCCCGTTGCAAATCAAAAAAGTGATTTTGTTTGTAATGCAGATACGTTGATATGTTAATAGCTTTTGGGTTTAACTATAAATTAAGGTATTATAAAATACAGGAGGATTTTTTTTTTAAATAACAAAAACAACGTATAAACCGCTAATTTTTTGAGTTGCCATAAAAAAAAATAACTAATATGGTCTGACATTGTGCGTTACAACACTAGATCTGTCTTTGTGTCTGACGAACGCACAAGTTCTGTGCGTTTTTGTGTTTGGTCTTGGTAAGTTGTCTTAAATCTATGTTTATTTTTGTAATCTCTTATAAAATTTTATATTTTTATGTGGCGTAATGATCCTTGTTATATTTAGTGCAAACTATGTGCAATATTTAATTGAAATCAGTAAAATGTGCCCTTTCTCAAAAATGTGTTTTTCTTCTAGTCCTTAAATTTCTTCGAAGTCCCTACTTCACTCATCAAGATGGGTAGGGAGGACAAGGCTACTTGGAAGACTAATTACTTCACCAAAATCATCGTAAGTTTATTTTATTTCAGTCGACGTTTACAAACAATATGTCTGTCCTAATACCAGTGAGCACATAATTGGTTCTCTGGCTTCGCTTTCAGACTACATAAACGTCTTCAAATTTATCCTAGTGTGATAGTTTCAATATATATTAACATTGCACTGGCATTTTGGAGATACAAGTTAACTCTTCGACAAATTTCGTGATCAATTAGCAGAAATTTTTAAACATTACAAATTATTATATTTAGTGTTTTATTTATTTCAGCAACTCTTAGACGAGTATCCAAAATGCTTCTTAGTGGGAGCAGACAACGTGGGTTCGACCCAAATGCAGCAGATTCGTATCTCTCTGCGCGGGCACAGCATCGTGCTGATGGGCAAGAACACAATGATGCGGAAAGCTATCAAGGACCATCTGGACAACAACCCTGCTCTTGAGAAGCTTCTGCCACACATCAAGGGAAACGTCGGTTTTGTGTTCACCCGCGGAGACTTGGTGGAAGTGAGTAATAAATACGATAATATTACCCTATATTTATTATGTTCATAGTGTAGTCCTAATTAATTAACCCTTAGTCAAACACCAGAGTCACTGGCTGCTTCACGATTTGTCTGCTTGTATTGTTGTAGTACAACATGTTGAGCTATGAGCTGCCAATTTAGTTGTTGAGCCAGTTTAGACCTGATATACATATCTAATTGATAATATTAAAAAAAAATGTTATATATTAACTAATTATCAGTTCTTATCTAAATGGGCCAATATTAATTATATTTGTTATTTGTTAGGTGCGTGATAAACTGCTGGAGAACAAGGTGCGCGCGCCCGCCCGCCCCGGTGCCATCGCGCCGCTCTCTGTCGTCATCCCAGCGCACAACACCGGTCTCGGCCCTGAGAAGACTTCCTTCTTCCAGGCTCTCTCCATCCCCACCAAGATTTCCAAGGGTAAGAATACGTTCTTTTACAAATTTCACGATATTTGATATTAGATTTTAATATAGAAGATATATGTAATGTGTCTCTCCATATCGTTAGTTAGTTCAGTTAAACCTTACGATGCAATGGTATAATTAATGTAATATTGTCAGGTACAATTGAAATCATCAACGATGTCCACATCCTGAAGCCTGGAGACAAGGTGGGCGCCTCTGAGGCCACACTACTCAACATGTTGAACATCTCCCCCTTCTCGTATGGTCTGGTTGTCAAACAGGTGAGATATGGAGCTATGTTTTGAAACTTCACAGTACTTATCTCTCAGAAGTATAAAAGTGCACTAGAAATATATTGTAAACAGAATTGATAGTCAAGGGCTGTTTGCTACCATCCAAAGTGTTGAGTACAGTCTGCATATGTAATGCATTCTGATAATTTATCTTTGGTATAGTAGTTGCTGCATGGATATAAAGTATTTCTGTTTGGCAATAGAAATGTCATCTTTTAGCAGACATTTTATAATTCACATATTTTGTATTACTAAAAGATTCTCACAAAATTTGTAAACAGGTTGGATTCATTAGATTACAACTCAATTTTTTCTTATTAAAGAATAGCTTTTACTGTCGACTTTGTCTGTGCGGTATCAAATTAACGATTTCTCGTTCAACTTGTAGGTGTATGACTCTGGCACGATCTTCGCGCCGGCCATTCTGGACATAAAGCCGGAGGACCTGCGCGCCAAGTTCATGGAGGGTGTGGCGAACGTGGCGGCGCTCTCGCTGGCGGCCGGCTACCCCACGCTCGCCTCCGCGCCGCACTCCCTCGCCAACGGTTTCAAGAACCTGCTCGCCCTCGCCGCCGTCACCGACATCGAATTCAAGGAGGCCACCACCATCAAGGAGTTCATCAAGGTATCTAACATTGCCTCTTTCCTTACATCACCATCCGAACTTTCGCATATATTATATTACTATGATGAACGATTGGCATCAAAACTACATATTCATTAGCCTGATTTATATTGAAATGTCATCTTTAATATTGTGTTTGTGTCAGGACCCGAGCAAGTTCGCGGCAGCGGCAGTGTCCGCGCCGGCCGCCGCCGCGCCCGCTGCAGACAAGAAGGAGGAGGAGAAGAAGCCCGAGAAAGAGGAGTCCGAGAGCGACGACGACATGGGCTTCGGTCTCTTTGACTAAACTGTTGTGGCACTGTCTCGCTCCCACTGTGACTGCACTCGTCGCGCCGCCGGCCTGCACAAGCCATGTGGCGGCCAGCACTAGTCTACACAGCGGTTGCTAGTCAATAAATGCTACTAACACCGTTTTACCTCTTTTATTTCGTTACACAACACCTTGAATAAATGTGAAAAACAACGACAGTTTGGTGAGCTACAGACCTTGTCTTATATGATACCCTAGTTGTTGCCCACGACTTCGTCCGCCTGGAGCTTTAAATTAATTAAAGTATTAGGTTATCTCGGGACTTCGCACGAGTCGCGCGTCCCGAGATAACGTGCACAGTGCAATTTCAAGTAAAGCGGTGTAAGGGATATCAGCGGTAAGTTTGCCGGCTCGCTATTCGTTCATCACTACGTTCGGTCGCTAAATACCATCGCGCGCAAGTTTTGATACGAAATGGTTTTACATTGATACTACATTACAAGATAGATAAAGATGTTTCATGAAGAAAGGCTTTTAATGGAGACGTTACATAACTTTAATTTTGATTTACAGTGTTTGTACTTAATTAGTTTTGCAAAGTTGCATAATTAATCAAATATTAGTTTTATTTATATTTAATGAAATTCTATCTAATATCTATGTTTGTAACAATATAAATTAATATTGTAAATAAAATAAAACAGGCGAAACGCCTAGTGTTTTGTGTGTGAGTACCAATGCGCGAACGCTTTCTTCCAGCGTCATTTACATACGCGCCCTATAAAAGTGGGAAGACTTTTAGTCCAAAAATGTATAGCGACTAATACGACTAATCATGGTAATTCATTTGTTAGAGGAAAGGGATAAATAATTAAAAAATAGTTTTTGTCCAAACGATTTTATTTCTTTGGTTTTATCCTAAGAAGTTGCAACGATGAGAAGCCTCGTCGCTCCTAGCGTAATAACTTAAATTTACCTTTACATATAGTCCCTTCTGTCACCAGTCGAGAAGAAAAATATATTTATATCACAAAGTACAGACAATTTTAAAAATACATATCTAAACTTACAAAACGATGATAAAATGTAAAAATAATGGCAAAGGAAGATTTAAACACAATTAAAAATATAACATTTCTTCTAATACTATACTAAAAGTTCATTAAGCGTGTTAGTAAGCTATCAAAAATATAATGACATCTACACACGGCTCGGCTTTTACATGTCACTGGTAAATCGTGTACATCGCCCGTTTATAATTGACTAGGTTGGGACGTTTATAATTGTCTAGTAGAACAAATTCATTAAAAAGTGACGACACTTTGTAAAAACTCTTCATTCACGATACAATTAGAGCACCATTATAATAAGTAACTTCAATTTGAAATGCAAAAAAAATTTTTCACCTCTGTTTTGTCCAGGTAAACTAAAAACGGGCGGCATTCATGATAGCTCAGTGACATTTCTTGCAATGTTCCGTTTATAATTCGAGGATTCTTTTATACTGATTGACATTTTGATGTAAAATTTTAACATGAAATTTAGGTTTTAAATTGCATACTTGTCTTTTTTGTGTTTCTCATTGAGTTACTAATTCAAAATCACAAATACAAAAACGACAAGCAAATTCAATATACCATTACCGAAATATGTGTAGAAACATAAACATACAGACCAATCGAGAACCTCCTCCTTTTTGAAGTCGGTAAAATAGAGTAAACAAGGTGAAAAATTAGAAACTTATGAGCAAATGTAATACGTGTAATTTGTGATGTTATTAGTAGAAAATTCCCATCGCTAAGGAAATAAATGAAAGAAAGAGTTTTATTATAAAGTCCAAAATATAAAATTGCCACATGCATACATTTTGGGATACACTGACCAGAATATATTATGCAAGGACAACATTAACCATTTTTGAAGTTTACAAGTACAGTCACCTTCTTTTGTGGTGGTCCAGGTACAAAAATTGGCTTGCATTGTAAAAACGTCCCTTTTCACGCAAAACCAATTACAATGCTGTTAATATTTTGTCATAGTTACAACATGATTGGTTTCGTCAATTTAATATTAAAGTATCTAGTGTGTTGTTTATTATAACAAAGTTTGTCAAATCACACTTATAGTTTTAATATACAAAAATATTTACGTACACATTACGATTATCGAACATTATTATTTATCAAAACTACAAGTATGCAATGTTTTGTAAGTCGACACACTTGTGTGAATAATCCTTATTAAAAATTGGTTCATAGATTTCCATTTTGATTCATATCATATATAAACAATCGTAGTGTAAAATTGTCTAATTTACATTTCACTACACTAGTCAGCTGCATACTCCTGTATAAATGTTTAACAAATTATTTGTCAAAGTGAAATTCACGTCAATATTTAACGTCAGTTTAAACTAATGCCTTAAACATTAAAATGATTGTGGGTGCAAAACGAGAATGGATAAAATTATATTATTACGACATCTTAATATTTCCAAAATACAAATTACTCATGAATACAAATCTTTCCAACACAAGTAATTTTAACCGAGCCTTGTCACAATTCATAAAACGAAATCTAGAGTTAATATTGCACAACACTTTCTTAGTTTCCAATTGTAAATGATTTTACCTCAGGTCGATCCTCGTAGTGTTTGCAATGGCCGCTACGAATGTCGCGGTTCTGTTTGGACGTTTCAAGATGGCGGTGCGTTGCGTGACGTCACACGTTCGGATACACGTCGCGTGCGGACGCACTCATAATATCATGTGCTGCAGCGCCGCGTCCGCCGGCGACACCGGCAGCGCTGCTACACCTACAGATAAAACAATTATTTATACTAAACACAATGCTGCAGTTTGTCGTCCTGAAAATTATATTACATTTAAATACTATATAGTTCAATGTTGATTATGAATCAACACTATTTCCTTTGTTTTTGAACCTGTACTGAACCTTAACACTGTACAAAAGATAAAACGAAATCTTACCCTCCGTTTTGCCAATAATAATAGCAGCACAGACTAAACAAGAAAAAAAGAATAGAATAGATTTTTGTCAGTACCGACAAAATACAACTGACCAATTTCCCCTCGTGTGTCACTGTTGATGGATGCGTTCTGGCGCTGCGCCCTGCGCTCTCGTCGCGAGCGCCGCGGCCGCCGCTCCGCGCGCGTCACCAGCGACTGCGTCTCCTCCGCCCCCGCCTCCGCTTGCGCCCCCGCCCCCGCCCCCGCACTAAGCACACGCATAACGTACGCTATACTTCTGT
>LD689102.1:379800-391927 GCA_003118335.3 Papilio memnon
GACAACCTGAAAGCAATTAGCATGTAGCCAAGCATTGTCTACAAACATCACTGCTTATTCACATTCCTTTGTTATTTAGTACGATCTGTCGGCCGCAAACTTCGTTAACTTGGAATTAAAAAAAAGTAGCCTATAATATGGCCGTCTATGTCAGCTACCCTTCAGTGAAAGTCCGGTCGAAAAGGCCCAGCCGTTTCGGAGATTACCCGGAACAAACGCGGCTTGCGGACAGACAGACAAAATTTTTTTTAATGCGATTTTCGTTATCAGCAACGCAAATACGCCATCTACCCGAAATCTGGAATTTTTCCTTTGATATTACAAGCAGACACTACAATTTTATTATATGTATAGATAGATAGATATAGATTTAGATGATGTAAAAGGCACGAACAACGTTTCTTCACGACTTGGGCTATGTATTGTATGTATGTATATGTATGTATATCTACGTAACAAAATTAATTACGCTTATATAGTAATCAAAATCATGTATCTCCTATCGGTGATTGCTAATATTTTTTCCGCACGTAACCAATATAGGAATAGTTTAGATAGGACATTGTTACCTAAAGTTTTTTTTATCAGGAAAACAACGTAAATAAGCACACAGCTTCGATCCTGCATGCTTTCGATTTCAGTCCACAAGAAGTAATGGACGTGTGTAAGGTCGGATTGTAATATTATAATAATACATTTTTTTTTAATTGTTTTGTTGTGGAAGTTGATTCAAGATGGGATTACATGAACAAGAATCCATTAGAATGGAGGTTTGTGGTTTTTTTTATCGAGTTTGATGTACAATTATTTTTGAAATTCCGTTTTAAATAGTAGATCAAATCGAACCTTTTATCTTAAAAATGAAAGGGTGAGAAGGGGAAACAATTTAGCTGGGGAGAGGATGTAAGGAATGGATCAGTATCTATTTCAGGACGTCTTCTCTCCTGTCCATCAAAGATACGAAACGCATTCGTAATCTGCTAACTTTTATCGCATGTCTATGGATAGCGGTTCCCTATTTTAGAAATTTCAGTTGGCCGCTTTTTCGTTTGCTATAGTACTGTGAAACAATAAGAGAACTTTTTATAATGTTGCAGGAAAAAGAACAAATGAAGAAGAAGGGTACAGGAGACAGCGATGCGTTGGAGAACGTGCTGTACCACGTAGGTGGTATGGGTCTCTACCAGAGGCTGCTGTTCCTCTCGATGCTGCCAGTCGGTATATTCTTCGCTTTCATCTACTTCGGGCAGATGTTCATCACGGCCACACCGCAGCAGCACTGGTGCCATGTGCCGGAATTGGCACACTTGGATTTGGAGACCAGGTAACTAAATGGAAAACTGAATACTTCGTATTAAATTTTTAATTGATACGCGTATAATGTATAATATAAAGATTTATCTTACTTCTTACTAATATCATCAATGCGAAAGTTTAGATGGATGGATGGATGGATGGATGGATGGATAGATGGATGTTTGTTAGAGTTTGTAGCCTAAACGGCTGAGCGGATCTCGATGTAATTTGGCATGGATGCAGAGGATTGTCTGGAAGAACACATAGGCTACTTGCTTTTGTTTTTTTTTTAATTCCACGCAGACGGAGTCGCGGGCGAAAGCTAGTTATAGTATAAATTAGAAAACTACTGAAACGACAAGAATGATAAAATTAATTAGATTAAACCTATAGGTAAGTATTTGTGTTACTATTACAACTTTTTACGTATAGTATTTTTTTAAAATGTCAGAGGCTCTGAGGCTCGTAAATTCATAACCCTGTTTAGAAAACGATATTAGTTTTAGCGGGGTGTAAAGAATACCCGGGGAGGGGTGTGCATAGCGCGCTGCTGAAGGTCAGCCACCAAATAAATAGTAACGATCCATACCGGATCGAAGAATACTAGTTCAGTAATAACAATAAGCACGGAAAATTAAGGGCTTACTGCAAGAATTTTAGAATCATTGGTGTCCTGATGGTTTGAATATTTTAATATTGGGAAAAACAATTTCACTATCGAAATTGACCTCAGAAAATTAGTTTTTCGATTGCCTAGATTACATTATCTAACAGATAAGTATTTTTAGGTAAAACGTGTGTGGAGTCAGGGACATAAGCAGATGCTTTATCACAACAATTAATAATTGCAAAATTGTTATCCCCTAATTTCGATATTTGAAGATAACATAAATATGGATGGGCTGCGTCAACTTGACGAGGGAGGGGACGTAGGATGCGACGACAATCAGCTATCATTTGTTATTTAAGCGAAATGTTTGCTTGCTCGCAAAATAGCTTAACCAGGAAGGTAAAATTAAATCTTTAAAACATTAGAAAACATTAGATTAGAGGTCTTGGTAAATTTGTCAAATTCAAACATCCAATAAAGTGTCTACATTTGGCAATAGATAGGTCGCTCTTAGAACCGATAGTCGAAAGTGTCAAAGGATTTTGGTTTGTTGGCCAAATACAGAGTAACAAATTAGGTCGAGGTCGTGAAAAACCACTGAATGAGAACTGCCGGGGAGAAGCACCGACTATTGTTTGTTATCTTTAAATACAAAACTCTGTATCATAAAATTAGTGAACAATCACTGTATCTATGCACTGATATTTAAGTAGATTAATTTTCAAGCGCCTGGCTATCTGAACTGAAAAGATTTCAATGTACGAAATGTTTATCAGATTAACCTCCGTATATCTATGTTCAATATTATAATTAATGATTACGAAATTTTAGTATACGTAGATCAGTGACGTACCAAGATATGTTAGTGGCTATCATTTAGCTCTAATCTGATATATCCTGTTAATCTGTAATCAAAAAACTTACCTTACTTTTGACGCTCTGAGGGGAAAATTTCCTAATATGATAGTTAATTCTAACAAGTTACTTCAATATTGATAAAGAATGATAATGATATTACTAGAATACGACTATTTCGTCAATTCAACATGTATAAATGTTTAGTTTTATTAATTTTAATAATTGTTCCAGACGCAATCTGTCGGTGCCGCGTGTGGGGGATGGATGGGCGCAGTGCGCGGTGTACGCGGCCAACTGGAGCCGCGTGCTGGACGCCATGCAGCCGCCGGAGCCCGGTACACCCACGGTACCCTGCAAGTACGGCTGGGACTTCCAGCTGGGGGACATTCCTTATCATACCGTCGTCAGTGAGGTAAGATTGAATTATGTAAAGATCCTCTCTGCATACCAATTAGCACTGTTGAGGAAAAACGTTATCAAAATGTTCACTTTAGAATTCCCGCATTGTATTGACTTTAATCCAGATAACTTTCAAAGAACAAACTGTCAGAGAGTATAGAGATTAAAATGAAGTGTTAAATTACGTATTTGTACCTTTGTATTATCTTAGAGTTGGCAATGAGTGTGGCTTAGTTATTTTATGAATCACTTAAAACAGTTTTTATCTCATTTTGTAAATATCTTCATATTTCATTACTTTAATAATGTTGATATTGTAGTCGCGTGCTAGATAGTGCCTGTTTATATTCTGCAGGCTTTTTCCTTATTTTATACAAGACTAGTTTAATGACGTTTACAATTTACAAAAGGAATTTCATAGAATAATTTGACAATTATCTACTTTAACCTATATGAATGACTATCATAAATTTATCACAATCAGTTTTAAATTGGTTACTTGGTTAGCAAGGCAACGTCTATTTAGAAGAGTTTTACAACACTAGTTTTTCTGTATAGATTTAACATTTAAGTATTAATTAAATACAGTTTAATTCCATGCTTATTTGTCTTGTTTGCTGCAATTAGCGGGGATGGGTGTGCGAGTACTCCGGCTACGCTCCTCTTGCACAAACAATATACTTCGTGGGCTCTCTAGTTGGAGGATTATTCTTCGGCTGGATGGCCGACCGCTTCGGGAGAGTGCCTGCTTTGGTTGGTAAGTACCTTGTAGTACCTTGTATAATCATAAAAAATATTAACTAATAACTGTAACAGACTGGCAGCGATTTTTAAAGTTAAATGGATACTAAATTATATGGCAGTACGTTTAATTGATGGTCACAAAAACATCGTCCTTGTTCTAGTTTTTCATGATTTCACCCCAAGGTCTTTTGCCGCCCCTGACTATTTTGCTATGAAGATCTTTTTTAGAGATAACAAACGTTAAATGTTCCATTCGCTAGCAAAGAAAATATAAATTTACCTTTTGGATATGTACTTAGAATTGGCGTCGTCAGTCGATGATTTAGAATAGGTGTAGGGCCAGCTGCTATTAATATGGTCTTAATCAAAGTATTATAGTTTTTGTATTTATTTTACATTTGTCGATTCACTAGGGGGTAGTTGCCCCCCTACGTGGTGACGCCCGTGGATATTGATATACGGTAATGAAAAGCCATCCTTATCTAACGTATTGTTTCTAGGTACTCATTTAGTAGCATGCGTGGGCGGCCTGGGAACAATTTACACGACTGGTGTTTGGGACTTCATCTTCTGCAGGTTTCTCGTGGGAATGGCTTTTGACAACAACTTCATGATGTTGTATATACTTGGTAAGTTGAATGTACTGACCGTGAAATTCCATTGCTATTACACTTGCATTTAAACATATTGTCACTGATTTCCAAAGATAATGAGAGGTAAGTGAATCATAAAGCCATGGTATATATTTACATATGAAACGAAAACAAAATCTGATAATTTTTAATGCTTCAAAGTCAGAAGACGAATCATATTTATACAGAAGACAGGCGTGAAGTGGAAGCAATTCCGCGTTTCGTCTGATGAGTGTAGTGCTGGAGGCCCAACTTTAGTCCCTTTCATGTGCCACCCGTTTCTTATAAGGAAAGAATTGGATGGGAAAGTGGATTTGACGGTGGAGGAGACGCATAGGAAGGGGAAATATCCTCTCTATGTGCGTCTCCTCCTCCGTCGATTTATGGTAGGCAACGCATCTGCAATTACAGATGTCTATGAGCAGCGGTCGCTTCGCCATTTCGGCGGATTTAGGTGGCCGCTTGCTCGTTTGCCACCTTATCGTATAAAAAAATATATATATTTGGATGCAAATATTTTTTATCAAAAGATCCTGTAAACTTGTTATTTCTATCATTACTTACTAATATTCTCTTCCAGTATTAGAATACGTTGGCCCTCGTCACAGGACGTGGGTGGCGAGCATGGCAACGGCCCTGTTCTTCGGCGGCGGCTGCCTCTTGCTGCCCTGGATCGCCTATTTTATATCGGACTGGCGCAAGTTCCTATGGGCAACCTCCTTGCCAATGGCTGTCTGCGTGTTTGTGCCTTTCGTCATTCCCGAGAGCGCAAGGTATTGAAATCTGCAAAACTGCGAAATTTCTAACTGAATCAATTGTCATAATTTCGTTTCGAATCAAACAATATTGAACAAATTTTACAATTCCGTCTTTTTCGTAACAGGTGGCTTGCATCGCGAGGAAAAGTCGATCAAGCCGTTAAGATTTTGAAGAGAATTGAGAAGATAAACGGAACGAAGGTCCCTGAAGATGTTATGGATGAATTTCGTGTAAGATAACGTCTATTTGTGCTAAATATAAAAGTCTGAAACCTCCTAAAATTGTTTGCAGCTACCTAATGTTAATGGAATGTATCAACATAGGCTAAATGGTATTAACGCAAGTGTACTCCTTTGCAGATGTCCTCAAGACATACAAGACAGTCGAGGGAATCACTGGTTGATCTATTCAGAAGCGGTCCTCTGCGTAACATGATTATATACATGGTGGTGATCTACATGGCGTGTGCGATGATGTTCGACGGCCTCGTGCGGATGTCCGAGGGTCTGGGCCTCGACTTCTTCATCACCTTCACCCTCACGTCGGCAACCGAGATACCCTCAGTGACTTTCGTCGCTATAGTTCTAGACAGGTGAGATTTTAGCAAAAATAAAACGATTTGATCATTACATTTGATGTTTAGTTGAATTTTATCATGTTTATGAGAGTAACTTTATGTTTAAATATTTATTTTTCAGATGGGGACGAAGGAAATTAACAATCGGCCCTATTGTCACTGCTGGGGTATTCACTTTAATTGCTGCCTTTTTATCTAAAGGTAAGTAATGAAATCGTTTATATTACAGCTTGTATTATACTTTCATTTCCAATAGAATTCTAATCTTGTTGTACAGGTGTGCCGCAGGTGGTGCTGGCGATCGCGTCGCGCTTCATGATCAACATGTCCTACACGGCGATCGTGCAGTGGAGCGCCGAGCTGGTGCCGACTGGTGCGCGCGCGTCGGGCTCCGCTCTCATTCATGTGAGCGGGTACATCGCCACTATGATGTCACCGTTCATCGTATACTCGGTAAGTAGCCCTGGGCGTCCGCGTGTGTAGTCATACAAGAGTCTTTTGCCATAGTTATCCAATGGGCTCTCAATTCGCTTGTAGTTCGAAATATAAAGAAAGTCTACTATATGTTATTAATCCTATTAGGAACGAGTTTGGAGTTCACTGCCGCTGCTGATCCTGGGCGGCACAGCGCTGTTGGCGAGCAGCTTCGCCTTCCTGCTACCGGAGACCATGGGCCGACCAATGCCGCAGACTGTCGACGAAGGCGAGAAGTTCGTCAGGTCGCACACAGTCTGCGGGTGAGTATTATACGCTTTGTTATGTTGAATTATAAATAGTAAGTTACACATATCAATCACTACGAATAGGAGAAATAGGAGAATTCCTCAGGGAATTTAAACCAAGCACAAGTTTGAAGTTATCAAAAGACACTCTATGTTGTGACGTCAGAAAATCTAATAGTCTGATTTCGTCTCCAATGAAATAAGACATTACCTTTTATTTTTCAGAAAAGCTGAGGATGAAGACGAATTTAAATATGAAAAACAGAAGGCTCTCATCACGTAGGCGGTAACTGAACTGGCGTAACGATATTAAACTCACTCGTAGATGAGAAATGCGAAAATTGCTCTGAACAATAGAAAACCCAGCTTCCGAACAAAAAGCATGTTATTACATTACAATATTTGAAATAATATATTGGTGATAAATAGTTACCATGTTGTACAACAACAATTTTGTATTAAATGTCGATATTAGATGTAAATTGCCTAAAACAATATGTTTGTCTGTGTACTTAGAGCGCGCGCACATCTTTGACTAAACTATCGCACAACTGTTCTTGCTTTGATTCCTATGAGCTAATACGGAAGGCGCACACTACTCGATTTTTAGTTGTGCATAACAGTTGAATTGGCTACGAAACAATCGACAATCGCACAACAGTTGTGCGATAGTTTAGTCAAAGATGTGCGCACGCTTTTACAGATAGTAATGTAAGAAAATATTAAAGTATTCGTCCGCAAGACATATCAGAGTAGCATTTAGACCACGGTTTTATTCATGAATTTTTGAATTACTTGTAAAATACAAATAGGAGTAATATAAGCTTAATTAATTCAACAGTGGTAGAGCCCGCTTTAACATCTTAGCACGAATGGGTCGGCTCGCCCGGTGCAATACCACGACCACACAGAAGACAGGCGTGAAGCGGGAGCAGTTCCGCGTTGCGTCTGATGAGTGTGGTGCCGGAGGCCCAATTTTAACCCCTTTCCCGTTCCACCCTTTTTTTATAAGCAAAGGATTGGATGTGAAAGTGGATTTGATGGTGGAGGAGACGCATATCCTCTTTGTGTGCGTCTCCTCCTTCATCGATTTAGGGTAGGCAACGCATCTGCAATTGCGGATGTCTATCGGCAGCGGTCGCTTCGACATTTCGGCGGATTTCGGTGGCCGCTTGCTCGTTTGCCACCTTATTGTATAAAAAAAGCTATAGTTCAAATGGGATCAGTTAATAACACAAATGTTATAGTTTCAAGTTTTAACTTTGAACTTAATTATAAAATATTTCTCAGTCTGTACTTTAATAATAGGATCCATTTACTGTGATATTAAATGAATAATTTATCTTATTATACAATAATGTAAATAACATTTACATGTCATAGTTTAAAATACAACAGTCAAATTGTAAACAACGTTTTTAATTTTATTGTAAATACTTAAGTAATATAACGATATTATTAATATATCATTTTACATGAATAGATAAAATTATTTACCATATTAAAAAAATTAAGTATTATAATGTCACAAAATATCAATTTAAACTTTGTTACGTCATATAACAATTTTATGAGCAATTTATTGTAAAAATTGTGTAATTTTTTTTAGATAATTTATGAGATTAATTTACCCGTAATGTGTACTTAATTTATTTTAAAGATTTGATTATAACTTTACAATTGAAAAGAGATTATGTATATAATAAAACTGAAAAACATTTAATACGACTTTTATTTATCGATCAATTATTCGGAACCGTTGATTTTCAAAAGAGTTGACATTTAGATATTATTTTACTCGTCTATAGAAAAACATGTAAAGACGACTTAAGGTAAAAAGCATTTTATAAATGCGCGTCCAGTGCTGATAGTGTAAAGTTCACTAAAACTTGATGTAGGCTAAGATCCCGTGGCTGCCAGATTACTTCATTTTTATTTCTCATACTCTGGCTTCAATTTATAAGAGTAACACTAATGAAGACTTGGAAATAAAGTCTTCAAATTCGAGTTTATCCAATCTACGATGTGTAAAGATATGACTACCAAAAATGTTATCGCAAAATGTAGCGTATTTAACATGTGTGCTGTTCATATCGATAGTCTGAAATAAAAGAAGCGTAAACATCGACGCACGTTTTTTTTGTTACTATTTTTTTTACTGTGACCAAAATGAAATTAGAGGAAATACGTAATGATTATCGTGTTGTCGAGGTTTGTTTTACATTTCCTAAGTATTTGTAAGTAATATGAATGATTTCATAATAATTTTACTATCATCGTATCCCCAGCCTTATCCCACTCACGTAGTGTCGTCGCCAACGTTTTATAAAATTTTGTATTAAATATTACGACCCCTTGGTGGTCGCCAACCCTTGGGAGAAATACATTTAACACGTTCTATGCCGAGAAAAAAAACGCAATTTCCTGTCCGGGCCGTGTAGGTCAGTGGTTGACATATATATTAGATTATAAATTTTTTTCATTTCATTCAAGACTTTCAAAAAAATTTAGGAACTTTGAAAGAAAAACAACAATTATCATAGAAAGAAATAAATAAAATAAAAAAAAAAACAAAAGCATATAAGCAACAAAAAAGAATTAGTAAATTTATACATATTTAAAAAATGTAATAGGCCTAAACAGAAACTTCACTGACGGTCAGCACTGACCGCGTTAGCAGAGAACGTGTTAAGTTCGACGTGGTTAATATAAATACATTCAGTTGCAAACGTAAATTTTGTTTATATCAATAAAAAATCACGTATTCTTAAGACATAATACTTAAATGTGTTTTAACAATAAATAAAAAATAGTCGGCCCTGTAAATTTTAGCGTTACGCAATAATAGCTAAGCCAAAAGAAGTATAAAGTTTGCTAATTACTATCGCGTGCTCTACCGCTTGTTTTATTGACAAAGGATAAAGAAGAAATGAAGCAGAACGAAGCAGAGGATAGCGATGCGTTGGAGAATGTCCTATATCACGCAGGAGGCATGGGTCTCTACCAGAAGCTGCTGTTCCTTTCCATGCTGCCTATTAGTTACTTCTTCGTGTTTATCTACTTCGGGCAGATGTTCATCACGGCCACGCCGCAGCAGCACTGGTGCCATGTGCCGGAGTTGGCACATTTGGATTTGGAGACTAGGTATTTGTTGCACAATAAAAAAATATCTTTTAGATTTGAGTATCAATAATGTTTTTATTCTAGACGTAATTTGTCGGTGCCGCGCGTGGGAGGTGGGTGGGCGCAGTGCGCGGTGTACGCGGCCAACTGGAGCCGCGTGCTGGACGCGATGCAGCCGCCGGTGCCCGACACACCCACGCTTCCCTGCAAGCACGGCTGGGACTTCCAGCTGGGAGATATACCATATCACACTGTTGTCAGCGAGGTAATGCTTAAAATGTTCAGATATTGGTCACCTAAATAGGAAATGAATTGTTAGTTTATTCTGTGAGTTTGTTGTTGAGTTGCTAACACTTTCGTTTGCCGCATTTAAAAAATCATCTTCCACTATCAAAATTCGAGCTGGATATTGGTTAGTATTAGATGGCAAATTAAAAAAAATACATCCATTCCCCCTACATTTTCTTTAATACTTGAATTTACTTTCATATTGTACTTTTTACTTCAGCGCGGCTGGGTGTGTGAGTACGCTGGTTACGCGCCTCTGGCGCAGACAATATATTTTGTAGGTGCCTTAGTGGGAGGAATACTCTTCGGTTGGATGGCGGACCGCTTCGGTAGAGTGCCTGTGTTGGTTGGTAAGAGTTAAACTTTTATAGATTTAGTTGGAGTTGGAGATAAGATGAACCGTAGTTCATATATGTACCGATACTATGCATAAAAAAGATCAGGGAAATGATGATGACCATTTGATTCATATTTTTAGTTCACATGTTCTTTAGATCGATTGTGCATCCTAAAATTAAGGCTATATAAAATTAATAATCTTGCAATGTATAGATACATAATTACTTTTTTATCTAATCAAAAAATCCAATATCTTTTCAATAAATATTTTATTTAAGTAGTTGTGGATAATTCAATTGATTTTTAATCTACAGATCTACATTGGTAAAAACCAAACGTTTCTTGGTCACGTGTTGAACAATCTTTACTTCAAGTCCCCTATTAGGAAGGTATTCAACTATGTCTTGTACATTAAGACACAACACGATGATTTCCAGGTACGCATTTGATAGCTTGCGTCGGCGGTTTAGGGACGATTTACACGACCGGCGTCTGGGATTTCATCATCTGCAGATTCCTCGTGGGGATGGCGTTTGATAATTGCGCTATGATGCTGTACATACTGGGTGCGTTCTTATATAATACTAGCTGTTACTCGCGACTTCGCCCGCGTGTAATTTAGAAAATAGTATCATAGCTTTTTAATGGTGCAAACATTTTTTAAATCGGTCCAATAGTTTTTGAGTTATTTCAATACATGCATAAATTCAAAAATACAAATCTTTCCTCTTTATATTATTAGTCTAGATAGGATTTAATATCCTAATGTGAATATGAGAGGATCTTAATTTAATTTGCCAATCATTCATGTCTTTCAGTGTTGGAATACGTGGCACCTCAGTACAGGACACTACTAGTGAGCATGTCTACTGCTCTCTTCTTCGGCACTGGTGCGCTCTTGTTGCCGTGGATTGCTTATTTCATTGCTGATTGGCGCATGTTTCTCTGGGTCACCTCTTTGCCTTTGGCTTTATGCGCGTTCGCACCCTTCGTCATTCCAGAAAGTGCCAGGTACGATTTATGCATAGGTAATCTTGTGTACTAAATGTTTAGGAGTATTTAATAATCGTTCCCAACGAATGCTTAAAGTTTTAAATACGAATTGAATCTTAGAAGGTTTATAAAAGCTTAGAAAGAAAAAGAACGGACTGTTTAGTATGTTTAATTAAGTTCAAAATCACGCAATGATTTTGTAATTTTGTAATCAACTTGAGTAAAACTGCATGTAATGTTGTTGTTTTGATTTCGGCTTGGAAAACGTTATTGTTACAATTACAATCAGCTAGCTTCAAAGTCTATCTCTCTTTATTAACTATTGATTGTCAATTTTATCATTCAGGAGTAATTCGGATATAGTTATACGATAAGATATTAACTAACGTCCTTCAAATTTTGTTATTATATATTAATCGGTTTTTGTTTTTTTAAGTTTAGTTTACTCATGTATGATGACTGATAGAATTATTTGTAAACATTTATAGTCAGAGATACAAGACTAGTGATGACCTACCCTCATTTGTTTTCCTGATGAAACCTACATTACGTGAAAGAGGACATTTTTTTAAACATGTTGTAACCGGGCTGCCTATACTCGAGCCTATACTCGAGGCGGAAATGGTTTCTTTACGTTTGCTGTATGAATATTTTATTTCAACAATACAGATGGCTTGCATCGCGAGGCAAAGTAAACCGTGCCGTCAAAGTGCTGAGATCACTGGAGAAGGTCAACGGAACAAAGATACCTCAACATGTTATGGATGATTTTATTGTAAGGGATATT
>LD689102.1:432247-444853 GCA_003118335.3 Papilio memnon
GATAGTCAATACATAGTTACATCACGTAGGCTACTCTTTTGTGTTCTTTTCGTGAGGAAATTTTAATTTAATTGACAACTGACGATCAATTGTTTAACATCGTGATAGTCATTAGCATATTTATACGCGTATTCTTTGAAGTGGCAGATTGATTGATAATCCGATATACGTACGTTTAATTTTTATATGTATTCAAGAACAAAGACTAAGTGACAATTCTGTAGCTTCAAAAAACAACAATAATTCACTTTCCATAGATATTATAAAACCCACAATTCGGCTATCTATATCTATACTAATATAATAAAGCGTAAACACACACTTTGTTGCCTAAGATGTCAGCAATTACAGCATATTTTTGAATAATTCTTTTTTTTAATAAAAAGCCCTACACTTACGTCACGCTTTAGGCTATATATATTTTCACGCGATTAAACTTAAGGGGTAAATATTTTGGATAAAAGCTCTAATGTGGGAAAGAGACCATAAGTTGCTGCCAACATCAAAGAAAAATTATTGCCATGGTTTGTCATCAGGTTATTTTGACATTTGCAATTGAGAATTTGACAAATGTAAATAATAAAATAAAGTTTTTATAATTTCACGCGGATGAAACCGCACGGGAACAGCTAGTGTTTTTATATCACGAAAACATTATAATGAAATGTTGTAATAAATATAAACGCTTTGAAGATTTTTACAATTTTCTATATATTTAAATGCTTTGACTCTAAATACTTAACAAAGCGAACGACAGTAATATTTATTTAACGCATTACGTCGCTAAAATGTTTCTTTATAACTGAACATAGGTTGTGATTTAGTTGATGTTCCGAATATAATTCGAGCCCCTAACGTCTTTAATCTCTGATGCTGCTAAAATAAACAGTCTCCCTCCGTCAGCGGTGTTTGAACAACTCATATCCGTTGACTAGGTAGTGGCTACGTTTAAAAACTTGTCTCTACAGATTAAAAACGGAAAAAGTATTACAATATATTAGCTTTCGCCCGCGACTCCGTCCGGGTGGAATTTAAAAAAAGTGAATAGCCTGTGTTCTTCCAGACTATCATCTACACCTATACCGAATTTCATCGAAATCCGTTCAGCCGTTAAAGTTCAAATTCTAACAAACAACCATCCATCCATCTAAACTTTCGCATTTATAATATTAGTATGATTTATAAGAATGTAACTGATCTGTCTCTGTACATAGAAAAGTAATACAGGGGCTTTGATCAACTTTGTAATATTTTAGTGTTTTTAAAAAAACATTTTATAACATTACGATAACCTATAAAACGTACAGATCGATAAAGCATTGTAAACGCAGAGCCCAGTCTACTTTTACTTTAGATATTTCAGTATCGAACAGCGTTCATTTTTCGTTTAAAATATGTCAAGAAATCTCAACACATGTGGGCCTTTCAACGTTCATGCGCCGTTTACAAAGCCGAGAAAGCTTTCACGAGGAACAGTTTATAGATTATTGGCTGGTTAAAGTGGTTTTCTTTAAGTAAAAAACCCGACAATATTCACTCGGAACGTGTTTTAAAGAGCCCACGTACTTGAAATTATCTCGCAAATGTATCAGGTGGCAGTGGAGCTACTAAATTGTAAATTATTCTGTTGACAGTTATTTTATCGTAAACATTTTATGTCATTTTATCTGCAAATTAATCGTTACGGAGATGATGTCCCATCATTAAAAAGGAACAGACTTTCATCGCCCTAGTAAGGGAGTGTAGATTTAATGAGGGACGTTTACTATTCAAATGGATTTAAGGTTTTCTTCTTCTTCTTAAAGTGCCATCTTCTTTCCTTGTTCGGCGTTCATTAGTGCAACTAAGGTTTATTTGTTTACTAGCTTTCGCCCGCGACTCGGTAAGCGTGGAATTAAAAGAAAACAAAAGCGAGTAGCCTATGTGTTCTTCTAGACTATTCTCTACATCTATACCAAATTTCATCGAAATCGGTTCAGCCGTTTAGGCTACAAACTCTAACAAACATCCATCTATCCACCCATCCATCCATCTAAACTTTCGCATTTATAATATTAGTATGATATGATTTTTTAAGGTTAATGTTTAAGATTTAATGAAATTGAATTATGGCAATAATAATTTGTTTTAAATCTATTTAAATTATCTATTCTTTTTTTTGCGAATTTTTCACAACCAATTTCATACGAAAGCTTCATTACCATAATAATTTAAATGTCCACCTTTATAGCCGGAACTAACACATTTTAAAATTATATGATATAATAAATAATTCGTTTATAAACCGTGGTCATAATATATTTAAGTCATAGAAAAATGTACCATTTATATTAACTGGCAATATCCGGCCAGTATATGTTACAAACACGACAATTCAATTAACGTCATTTTCAAAACAACTGGCAACATCGCCTCGTTAACGCGTTGATTAAAAGCGCGATATAATCTGTGCGGGCATATTTTACGCGCCATTTTATTTTAAAAGCGGCATTTTATTAAATGTCGCAATAAAAATAAGGTCTGAAGTGGATCGTGGATGTTGCATTGCAGTTTCGGGTTGAATGAACGGCAACTTTGTAGTTAAATATATACGGAAAAGTAAAAACTCCTTGTTTCCATCGAGACCACAGATATCATAAACATTTAGAAAGAACCTTTGTGAAGTTTCTTAAAAATTAAATCTTAAAAATAGTTACATCCAAAGAACAGAACGTTAATTATTGTTATTTATAATCCAACTTTTAAATCGCGGGCTCTGATACATTTCAATGAAAAGGAAATGCTTAAAATTGCTAAAACACATGCATATAGCTATCGAGGCGTCAACATCCGTAATGCAGGAAAACCACTGGAAGGTAATTTACGCATAACTGCTAAATTGTGATCACATTTTAAAGTTAATAAAGGATAAAACATATTAAAAATATTAGAGACGGCTAGTATTACTTTCAAACTTGTACATTTAATAAGAATTTAACAATCAAAATTTAACAAAATGAACAACTAACAAAAAATTGTTTGTTGTTTGTGATTAAAAACTTTCTTGAATATAATTCGTGTTAACGGGATATTAAGAAAGTTAATAGAAGCTCGAGTGCTTTTTATACGAGAGAAGAGTTGTAAACAAGTCTCGAGTGATTGCCCACTACTAAGGATTCCATTCGGTATTTATAATCTATGGCTTTATAAGATTTACACAGATTAAACAATAAATACTCTTTGATCAAACATTATCTGTAACATATTTAGTTTGATAAATACTACATTTAGTAAATTGAGTAAAGGTTCTATATTAATTATCTAATAACTTTTACATTATCTGTATATTTTTTTCGTCTGCATTTTTAACCAATTTATATCCTTTCTTCAAAGAAAATTACTTTCCTGCTATCTACTATCATATAAATGTTATCCTTAATAATTTGTAGAATGTCTGCGATTCAGCAATTTCTCTTACAGCAAGTAGCGTAGCCTCTTATCGTCGTAAGTGAGGTAATCATTTCATCTTTGCGTTAATATTCGTTGCCTCGAGCGCCCTCCAACATGGCGCCGGCTTTCAATTCGTAATTTAAAAGGAAAACACCCCAGATTCGCGCGAACCTTTTGAAGTAGGTGTCGGGGAGGAACGCCTCTATTATCGTGCAATTTATTTACATAAAATCTCTCGTCAAAACAACGCAGGCCGAGCGCTGACTTTCAGTTAAATTATTAAACAAAACGTCGATTGCTTTCGTCAATCCTTTGAATCATTAATATTGTAACATTTGTTTTTAGAAAATGGAATTGGGACAAGGCATTAATAACTAATAGAAATAATAATAACTTGGCAAATTATTAAATACAATCTAATAGTAAAGTTCTACATCGTATAACAATCTATACTAATATAATAAAGCGTAAACACACACTTCTTTGTTGCCTAAGATGTCAGCAATCACAGCATATTTTTGAATAATTCTTTTTTCAATAAAAAGCCCTACACTTACGTCACGCTTTAGGCTTTTTTTACGCCATTAAACTTAGGAGGTAGATATTTTGGATAAAACCCTAATGTGGGAAAGAGACAGTTGCTGCCAACATCAACGAAGCAAGTTTGTCATGGTTTGTCATCATGTCATCTCATTTTGACATTTGCAATTGATAATTTGACAGATGTAAACAATAAAATAAAGTTTTTTATAATTTCGCGCGGATGAAGACTCACGGGAACAGCTAGTTTATAATAAAATAAATTAGGCGGACAAGAGGTTGATTATTGTAACCACTACCATAAATAAAACAAAATGTCTATAAATAAATCTTTTACAGATAACATTAAGAACCTATATTTTATAGATAATTATTAAAAACCCTAACAATAGAACCATTAAGCGATTACAACAGCGCTCGAAAGAAAGCGATAGCTATTTATTTGTGAAAACAATGATTACAGGGCATCGGCCGGCCACCTACGTCGGTATAATGAGAAACAAAATTACTGGCCACGCTACGGCCACATGGCCACATGCTAGATGACCGGAGCGGCCAATGTATTATCCGAGAACAATGGCGGCTGGAGAAATGTCAAATACACAATTACTACAAGTTCCCAACTCACTGCATTCTCACTTTACAATGTGTGATCGACTTTTTAAATACATTTTGTGAAAAATACTATTTAAACCTTTAAAATATTAACGTCAGCCTTAGGCTGATGTGTAAGAGATAGAAATAGTAAAATTTCACATCGCAACACGTAATTACGTGGACCACCCGGGTGAACTCGCATTGAAGATTATAACGTTTTTTGTTGAGAAAATCAACAAAATGAAGTCATCAAATGAAACGGTTGACTTCATTTAGTGATGTCCTAACGACACGTAAACTATTAGGATTAACATTGAGTTCACGTACAAATGTTTATTATTGCTTTCAGACAATGCCGACATATGGTAGTTAAAAAGATTTATAAACAATACTATTATCTGCGCGCAGCATATTAAAAGGAAATAATACATTGTAACGAACATACAAATTAACAGTCTATATTTATACAAGATTGAAATCCAGATATACCCTTTCGTGAGTAACGATAAAGTACCCGAAGACCGGATAACCTAAAACATCGCATATTTCTACGTAATACTACTTTAAAATGTTGATTACATCAAGATATCACCAATTTATTACAACAGATAAATGTTATAGTAAAAATTCCAAGCGTTGATTTTGAAAGATCCAAGATATCTCGTAATACGATTATCTCCCTTGATAATAAGACATATAGGAATTTCCTAAAATAGTTCACGTCGACATATGTAACATTTGAAAGCAAGCAAATTATCGATAAATGAATCGAACTTTACGATTTTATCGTTTCCAGGGTACATCACTAGTACTCTATGGCGCGAAGCTCGATGCTAATCTATGGCGATTATGAACCGGGTTAATCCTGCCGGCGCGATATCGTTAACCGCTCAATGTATCATTTATAGGCTCGAGCGGCTTACTCCCGGATTACTTTCATACAATTGACACATTCCAGATTACAAATGTATTGGAAACAATGTAATGTTACCAACAACAAATTATAATAATTAACTTACTGGCCGGTTGATTTTTGGTCTTCTTTTTTTTTTAAATGCTGGCCACTAAAGAACAAAATTATAATTAGTCTTAAAATAAATTAAACGTCCTCCATGAAGGTTTAACAAGCAAGTCTCGTGCGTGACGATGTACATGTGACATTATGCATACATAGTACATAGAGTATTGTGTAGTCCGTAGGCCTCGTGTACATTAGCAAGTAAATGAGCTTGTAGCGACCGCGTAATGGACCACTTACCGTCCTCTACCAACGTCAACGGACTATTTTAGCGACGAACAAATTTGCCAGCTAGTTGCCAGTTTCATTTTGTTAAATTAAAATAATTTTTGGTTAAGATAGTTGTCAAATTATTTTAGCATATTTAACTGAATCCTTTCCAATATCTATAAGACTTAAATTCCATTAATATTTATAAATAATCGAAAGTCATATAATACCTATGAACATATATTCAAAGAAAGTTGATTTATCGAACATTGCACTTAAAAAAACAATATACACCAATAAATTAAATTCCAAAAGCGACAAATGCGCATTGGTAAACAAAATTAGCACTAACTTCCTCGTGATTAAGTTAACTTTTTATTGATATGCAATTTTCATAGCAATACGGTTCCGCGAACGGAAGACGCATCCATCTGTGACAGCGATGCGAAGCGCTTTCGACCGTTCCGGCCAATGATAGCTTCCTTAATGCGACAATGCGGGCTGTTTAAGCTGTACTCACGCCAATTTAAACTCTAATTAATATGACATCCAGACTATAATCGTATGCTTCCCATCTTAGGTAATACTTACGTAAATGATTTTTATTCTTTGGCAAGCATGGTAAAAATGCTTTAGGCCAGTAACATTCGAAATACTGATTGGCATTATCTACTCTTAGTATTAGGAGTGTTACTATATTTCCTTATCATTACAATACAGGCAAAACATACTTAATTTGTACTATCCTTAAAAAAGCTTCGCACTAAAAGCTTAGTTGCTTAATGATTCGATGGAAAAAATTTACTTTAGATTCTTTAAGTTTGCCTAGATTTCGTTTCTTTCGCGGCATGTAGAGCCTTTGAAGTTTTAACATACGATCGTAAGCGTCGAAAACTTGTGTATTGCGACACGGGTGTACGAGATGCGGGCATTCCGAGACGACCTCTGTCGGACACTTGTGCAATTTTTGCATGCCTTCGACATTACGTAAGCATTCGGTGCGAGTTTTGTATCATGTTTTACAAGATTTTGAGCGTTGGCGTCGCATGACTTGATTTTATGGTACTTGATTTATTACTTAAAGATTTGCCAAACCTAAAATAAGCTTATAAGCTACTGATGCTCAGTTCTAACAGACAAGACACAATTTTAACAGGACAGTTCGGCTGTTCATTAAAATTGTCTCTTATACTTGAAACATCTCTTTTCCGTCTAAAAATATAAGACAATAGAAACAGATAATGTCTTGCAGTTATCCTTTTTTATTCAACTTAACGTCAGAGTTACAAAGGAACAGTCCTGTTAACAATCCAATCAAAGGATAGGTTTGCCCAGGTGTCTGTTGTAATCTATAAAGTTTACATTGAAGCACAGCGCTGGAGTTATCCTAATGACACTGAGAAATTAACACAAAGATTGGATTAAGTGGTACAGTGGTAGAGCCCGCTTTAACATCTTAGCACGAATGGGTCGGCTCGCCCGGTGCAATACCACGACCACACAGAAGACGTGTGTGGGAGCAATTCCGCGTTTCGTCCGATGAGTGTGGTGCCGGAGGCCCAATTTTAGTCCATTTCCTGTTCCACCCATTTCTCATAAGGAAAGGATTGGATGGGAAAGTGGATTTGACGGTGGAGGAGACGCATAGTAAGGGGAAATATCCTCTTTATGTGCGTCTCCTCCTCCGTCGATTTAGGGTAGGCAACGCATCTACAATTGCGGATGTCTATGGGCAGCGGTCGCTTCGCCATTTCGGCGGATTTAGGTGGTCGCTTGCTCGTTTGCCACCTTATTTTATAAAAAAAAAGTCAGAAAAATCCCTATGATTATTATAGCTAAAAGTTGTAAGGTCTTTACAAAGACATCACGTAGAATTTACAACATTATAAGTGCGAATGTTTAGAAGGTAACCCTAGAACGGATCTCGATGAGTATAAATGTAGAAAATAGTCTCTGGCGGAACACATAGACTACTTACTAAGTTTTTTTTAAACTAAACGCGGACATTGTCACAGGCAAAAGATTGTTGGTGTGTAAATATCGGCTTCAACGTGTAATTATAATACAAATAGCGTTTGTAACTAAATACAATGTAAGTAAAACAAGTAATAAAACATGAAATCTGCACACCGAGCGCGTTAATAATAACCCGATCGTCGGCCTTTGGCGTCGTGATCCGTCCTCAGATTCCCCAAGGATGAATAAAGGATGACGCATTCGCAGATTCCTTTATAATTAGTCGATCCCGCGAGCGGTCAGATTGCCCATATCAGGCCCTTTGGTAACGAATAAAAAGGTAAGGTTTGCGGCCAGGATTTATACAACATAGTCCTTATTTTAACACGAAAACCGTTAGATTAGATATACATATAAATTAATTTAAATCACATATACTTGGAAGTTATTTATTTGTAAGAGACGTCAACTTTAGTACCTAATATGCAACTATCTACAACATTTTTATCAGCTATATCCAACGTGGTTGGAAATATTTTTCTCTCACAAATGCTTTGTTATACATATATAATCTGTAAATATCTTGACGAATAAAGTCTTTGAAGTTGTAATGAATTTAATTTGGAACGACCCTTCATTTCGAGGGTGCAATATGTGACAAAACTTTACACTTCGGTGAATATTTTCATTTTGTAAGCAACGTAAAAACTAACAGTACTTATAATTTGTTTCGCAAGTAAACAATCACAGTTTCTGAGTTGCAATGCGTAGTTAATTTTTATTCAATAGTAACAACTATTTAGTTGTTAATAACATAAGATTTGATGTTACACTATTTTTAGATTTTTTTTAAGTTAATTTTCGATATATCTGCTATGCAGAGGTACTTCTGGCACACAAGTCACGTACTGACAGAAATTCCCTCAGGCCGATGTTATTGTAAGAGAGGCCTCATTGTGATGCGTCGCCGGTAGGGGGCGCATTCCGGGATATTGAAATGTATGCCATATCTACACGGACCGTATTATGGACATACGGAGTTAAGTGCCTTATTAAATAAATTGTTACTTTATTTTGAAAACAAATTAGTAAACGGGTGGTCCTGTCATTAAAAGTTCTAAGGTTAACAAATTTTAAGAGCCTGTCCCACCATTCTTGTAAATTGACAGATAATCCAACGTATAAAATATGTGATGGAAGTATCGGATTTTGTTACTCTATGTGACAGTGACGTCACTTTTAAGCTATCTAAGCCTCTATCAGCCAGTGGTGGGACTGGCTCTAAATCACTTTTAATCGTACATCGGATGTAAATTTATCACAAAGAAACGTGCTAAATCGGTTAAATCAAGTAATCGCTAGATTAAGATGATGTTTTACGAATTTGTGTGTTTATTCCATACTATAAGGGCAATTAGATTGACTATCTCCATGTAAAGTCCTGAATAAGCCTACTTGTAAATTGTTTGATGAATGTAAACAAAAATAACACTATAATGATAGTTATTTTTAATGACTTCAAATGCAATTTCAATTTATTGACCTCGATAAAACCCTTTAAAAGAAGTCAAAAAGAAGCTAAAGCAATTAAGATATATGTGAGTTATAATAAAAACACCGTAAATAGTTTACTGACCTAAATACCGAGGTGACGCGACGCTCTAGGGTTGCCAATGAAAAAAAATCTCAACTTAATAATTAACTTTAGCATAACATGTTTAATCTATGCGAGCGAAACGAATAAACTGCAAAAATACACGTGGAATTATTTTACCGTGAAATTCCAATACGAATATTATAATAATGAAGACTAATTGTCATGTTCAACAGCATATTAACACTCCGTACTTTAACAAGTATTATTATTATTAACAAGAATAATAACGTAATACAGTAAGTGAATATTTACGAAAAGATGTACATTTTTTGTGAGTGCCAACCCTGATAAGGTCGTGTTATCTTTTGCGCTCATTGTCGTGATTTACGAGGTGGTTTCTTTGAACTGGTGATAGCGACGATCAGTATGTTTCTTACACTCGCACCGTTCAATAACAAACGTCCATTCACTTACGTTATTGATAATTAAAAACCATTTAAAAACAAAGATGAGATCATACTTTTTGGAACAGATTATAAAATATTAGTCGCCAGCGGCCCCGTTCTTACGGAATAAAAAAAAACATTATTAATAGTCTATGTATTCTAGCAAACTATTTTCTTAGTTGAGCCTTTCATCGAGATCCTTTAATTCCTTCCGGAGATAAGTAGTAATAAACATCCATATGGATGGACTAAACTAGATGGCTAGACTAAAGTTACTATATATTCTCTCTCAATTTACTTCAAAAAACTAAGATAACATCTTTTAAAATGCTTCGGTAGTGGAAACTCAAGGTTAGTTTTAACTATAACAAATGAAAAATGTCACTTTCAACATAAAGTATACAGGAGGTTGTTTTAGTTAAAGTACATGAGAGAGCATGATTTAAATTTACATTGACCTTTAATTAAGGTCGGCAAGGGACATTTACGAAGAATAATGACGCTTAGAGGCCTATTTCTGATATTAGGAATCTTTCGGTCAATGAAGACTGACAGCAGTTTTTGGTAAACAAACACGAGTCTACGAGTCGTTAGCAATGGCGACTATGAGTACGGTAGTTACTTTACTGTTACACTAAAGAAACATTTGTGCCTTTAGTGATACTCAATTACATTTATATGAAGGTGGTTAAACACTACGTGTACCATCGCTTGGCACAACGTAGTTGTGGAAAGGACTCTGCCACAAACATTCTATGTTTATAGCTCATTGTTCCTCTTTATAGTTGAAAGATATTGTCTATGGCAGTCTTAAATTGCACGCGGGAAGACAATGTGTACGATTTACTTTTAAAAACTACTCTTTGTGGTTTTGTCTTTGTCTCTTAGAGACAAGGAATTTGAAGGAAAGGAAAAGAATTTGTCTATGTTTCACATTTTTTTTAAACAAACATTTTGTTTACTTAATCTTGATTTCCAAATGACTGGTTTAATCATAACAACATTACACTAAGATATTAAAAAAAAATTAAGTGTTGGATCCAATGTTTATTTTTATGGTTGGAAATATTTCGCTTTTTGCTGTTCTCTTGTTTGTATCTGATAGATGTATTGTTTTTTTATTGTCAGTCTTGCGCGCTAATATAGCTTTTAATACAAGGGATGATAAGACTAGAATTGCTTGAATCCTTTTTGCGTAACATTAGGCCCGCATGCGTCATTAATGTTGCAGTCCTCAAAATGTTTTCAAACAAGACGATGTGATTTACAAAATGAACTTTATCGGATAAGGATAAGGTAGATTATTCTTTGTGAAGTTCTTTTTTTTACCCTATGCATTTTTTGCAACCACAAGTCGTCAGTAATCATAACCTTTTGACTGTTATTTATTCGAGTTTTATTAATATTGGAAAATGTTGGGACCATTTATCTTTTATAGGATATAAAAAAATCATAATAAGATGAAATTGTAATAAATTATGTTTATAACATCCAAATATGTATGTTGATTTGAAACTATTATTAACTGTCGTTTCAAATTGTCTACATATGGTGTGAATTTTAAAAACAGAAAATTGCTGGCACAAAACAATTTTATCGTGTCTCGTGTCACATGATTTTTTAGTTCGAAATTTAAATCGACAATATAGAGACGAGAAGCTACGTAATCAATACATTGACAGCTCCCGTAAAGGTCAAAGCGCCTCATGTCCGCGCCAAGCGGAAATGTCTGTCGCCTTGCTCGTTACAACCGAAATACACGCAAAGGAAGCGTTGCTGGCCGTAATTATAAGTTCATCAACGCGTATGTAATCTGTGCTCGTGTTCGTGGTTGACATCTTGATTAAGGCAATGAATTATGGTATCTTTAACTACTGGTCTAACGTATTTTAGGGTAATTATCTCTGTATAATCTAAAATTTACAAATTAATAGGAACTAGTGATATTTCTTGCGTTAGTACATTATCCTTAAGAGATTCAGCATAAAATGTTGAGTTTAAAATTCTCTTTCCTGTATTACGGTTAGTTGGAAGTGAAAAGTGAGAAAAAAACACTGTTGTCTACAATTCACGGGCGGCTGTTTGAGCCCTCTCATTGTTAAAGAAGGGTGGGGGGTCGCACTTGTCAGTGGGGGTAGACCGTCGCCTGGAGAGTATTATAAGATTCAAACGTTATGGCGGCTCGTCGTTAGTTGGGCTTACTTTGGGTGAAGGAAATAAGTAGATACGGTTTCAAGTCCCGCTGAAATCTAAAATTGTGTTCTGCTTGTGCAAAATGTCGAGCCTCCATAAAGTTTGTATGGAACTATACAGTTGTGTACAATGACTCTGAAATTAAGATTGCTTAGGGCGTGCGACGTGATTTTCTCCTGCTTTAGTTTGTTTTTTTTTTTGTTAAGCTGACTGCTACAGTTTATGCAGCTGTTATTTCGCAATACAGTTGTGACAAACTTGTATTTACATTTACGATTTTGTTTACAACTTTAAAGATGAAAACTCAAAAAAAAAATCTTTATCTCACACACAATAAAAAAAAATATTATTTCTAAAAAAGAAAGAGACTGTGTTGACTGTGTGAGTTAAAAATTTGGAGTTTAGCGTTGATTCAAATATCGTTTCAATATTCGGCCGTGAGATAGTTATTTCTAGACTATCTCCTAGACATCTCATATTTTTTTTAAATCCATACTAATATAATAAAGCGTAAACTCGCACTTCTTTGTTGCCTAAGATGTCAGCAAATACAGCATATTTTTGAATAATTCTTTTTTCAATAAAAAGCCCTACACTTACGCCACGCTTTAGGCTATATA